>JAJJLU010003851.1:0-27330 GCA_023807065.1 Isotricha intestinalis
TATATAATATAAATAATAAAAAGAAATTAATTTTAAATATCATTTCCTTTTTATTACTTATCTTTTTTTTTTCATTACTTATTACAATAATCATAAATAAGAAAGAAATAAGATCTAGTAATAAACAACCATAAATTATTTTCCCTTCAATATATTGAAAATTTTCATAATTTTCAAAAAAAGAAAAATCATGATAGATTAAAATATTTAATCCCCCAATATATTGTTCATAATTACATAAATGTTTATAATAATAATCATCATAAGTACAAGAAAATGATTTTCCTAAATAAACTCGATAATCATAATAATTACAACATCCATTATAAAGCATCGTTTCATTACAATAGTTTTTATATTCATCACGAGAACAATTACCTTTCATATATTGAGTATAATTACAATAATTAGTGAGTAAACATTTATTATCATATTTGATTGAAGAAAAATATTTACTTGAATCAATATCATCATTTAAAATAAATTGTTTTTCCAATTGACATTCTTGTACATTCGCATTATATTCTAATGTTGCTGTGACTTGGAAAACTGCTGTGATTATCATAAAAAAAAAGATAAATGAATTTAAAATAAAAAAAATTTTAATGTTATTTTTAAAACAACATCTAGTTAAACAATAAACTCCTTCTTTTTTTAAATCATATTCATTTTGTTGATTTTTAGATAAAGTCTCTTCATATTCTATTTCATAAACACTTTTTTCATTTATATCTGCCTTTAATTGAACTATTGGTTTATTATTTTTCATATCATTATCTTCATTTACCTTTATGGATTTATCCTCTTTATTTTTATGATTATTGTCTTCATCATCTTTTTTATTATTATATGGTGGATCTCCAGTTGGAGAAATAAAATCCATTTTTTATAATTTTTATTTCATTCTTTTTTATATATAAAAAAGGACATAAATTTTTTTATCAAAAAGAACACTCATTTTTCTTATAAAAAAGGTAAATAAAAGTCATATTTTAGGAAGAAAAGACAATAAATTTTTATTTCAGTCAAAATATATTTTAAAGGTATTTAAAAAAGTTTAAATTGTTATTTGATTAAATAAAGAATATTAAAGAATCAAAAAAATCTTATTAAACGGTTTATTTTTTAAATAAAATATCTGAAAAAAAAATATAATTCATCATTAATATATTATTTTTTTACTTTTTTATAACTAAAAATTAATTATTTTTATTTGTTTCATTTAATAATAAATTATTGTTAATTTTTTTATAAACTTTATTTAAAAAATAATTAATTTATCAATAATTTATTTAATTTATAGTTGTTTAATTTATGATTTTACAATATAATAGAGAAATTCTTAATCATAAGAAAAAATCACGGTAAAAAAATAAAAAAAATTCCAGACATTAATATTTCAAAGAAATATATAAAGTATTGAAAATACAAAGAAACAATATCTTCTTAATTAAAAGAATATTTTAATAAAAGGAAATATATCATAAAATAAAAATTAAATTTTAAAAAAAATTGAATATCAGTAACATAATTTTCAAGTAAAATAACATTTATTTTATCCATAAAAATTTAAATAAAAATGGAATAAAGATAAATAATTCAAAAAGTATATAATTTATTTATTAAAAAAAATGAATAAAAACCTTATTTAATAATAACATCAAAAGCTCCAGTTCCACAAAGTGTTGGTCTTCCAAGGAAAATTCTTGCACTAGGAGTAATACATTTATCAATATTTTTTCCTAAGCATGCATCAATTAAAAATTCCATAGTAGTTTCATAACTCATTTTTAATAAAGAAGAAGAATTATAAGAAATACCTTTTCTAGAAAAACTTCTATATTTCCCTTGAAAAGTAATATAATCTGCAATTAGTCCTAAATGTCTTTTATCAACTTTAATAGAATAAACATCAAATACATTTACTATTTCTTTTACTATTGCAGATCTACATGCTTCTATTCCATATATATTTAATATTCCTCCTATGTCATTAGTTCCTATTCTATTTATATCTATTATATTTGAATATTTTGATATTTCTTGAAAATTAAATCCTTCTAATTGAAGTATATATTCCTTTTCTCCATTCTTCTTCTCTCTCTCTAATATATGACTTTTTTTTATATTTTTTATATTTTTGAAATTTAATTTTTTTAATATTATTTCTAGTATATTTTTTAATAATATATTTTTTTGAACGTATGGTAAAAGAAGTTTAAATGAAAATTTACTTTCGTCTGTTAAATTTTCAAATTCCATTTCTTCAATTTGAATATCATTATATATATAATCTTTTTTTTCAAGAGTATCCTTAATATAATCTTTCTTATTTTTTTTCTTTGAACTTCTATTGTTATTATTTTCTGCTTCACTTTCACTATAATTATTATTATCATAATTAGATTCTTCATCAGTATCTTTTTTATCAGTTTTATTTGTATTAATTTCATCTTCAGTTAAATTATTATCTTTTATTTCATTATCATCATATTCATCATCAGAATTAACTTTAATAAATGTATCATCATAAGTTTTTTCTTGTTCTGATTCATCTTCTAATTCTTCTTCTTCTCCAGTTTCATCTTCTTCATTTTTTCTTTTCTTAGTTGAATATTTTTCAGTATTTGTTTCTTCATCATTTTCAATATTCTCATCTTTTATATTATTTACTGATATTTCCATTTTTAAATTTCCCATTTTTAAATGTCTAGAAATTTGCTTTGATAATAAAGGAATGAATTGATTTTTTAAAATTAATATTACATCACTTTTATTATAATTAAAATATTCTTTAATATCATTTAAACTTTCTAAATAAATTTCAACTTCATAGCATCTGAATTTTTCTTTAATATTATAATTTCCAATATTATCTTTAAATAAAATACTTTGTTTCATTTTAATATTTTTAATAACATCAATTAATTTATATTCATTAAAAATTCTTCCTAATTTTTTAGCATCTTCAATATTATTACTTAAAAGAGGTAAAGTCATAATAGGAGTTTTAATATTTTTTTCACTAGTCATTAATATTTCTCTTAATCTAGGGATACCTAATGTAACATTAACTCCTCCATTTCCTGCTAAATGAAATGTATTTAATGTCATTTGAGTTGAAGGTTCTCCTATTGATTGTGCTGCTAAAACTCCTACACTTTCTCCAGGTTGAATTAAGGAATTTAAATATTTGAGATATATTATATTTTTAAATTCACTTCTTGATATTTTCTTTTTCTCTTTTTTAAAGTTATTATCTGGATCTTTTATTATGTATTCATGCATACTTTCATATACTTTCTCACTTATACTTCCTAAATATTTCCATGGCTCAAATTTATTCAATAATGTTTCTTTATTATTATTTATTTCATTATTATTTCCTTTTAAATTATTCTTAATATAATTTTTCACTTCTTTAGTATCAATAGCATTTACAATTCTTTCAGGTGACATTTTCATAACATAAGTATCAAAATTATCACAAATGAATTTAAAATTCTTTAAAAATTTAGTATTAACAGTGTCAATACTATCTTCCCCATATAAAAATTGAATAACATTCCCATCACAATCCCTCACAGTATAATCATACCCAACAACAATTTGTTCTAAATGCTTCATTAGACATCTTTGTAAATATCCACTCCTACTTGTTTTAACAGCAGTATCAATAAGTCCTTCCCTTCCTGCCATTGCGTGGAAAAAGAACTCTTGTGGTCTCACCCCAGTGGAAAATCTATCAGTTATGTATCCACTTGAACGTGGATTAGGGTCAAAAGCCTGGAAAGAGGGAAGGGTCTTTCCTGACGACATACGAGGAGCACGTCTCCCTTCTAGCTCCTGTTGCCCCAGGAGACATGATACAAGTGTCTGATTCACGAGTGAACCCTTTGAACCAGACTTTACCATCATTGAGAAGTTATTCCTAGGGAAAGGAGAGGAGAGACCATTGGAAAGCCATGTCTTTATATAAAAGGATGTTGATTTGTTGAGAGAGTTCTTCACTACTGTGTCTACATTGATATCTAGAAGAGAATCCTTTAAAATTAGGAGCTCATATTTATTTCTTAGTTGCTGTATTTTTTCATAGGATGAATTTAATGTCTCCAACGGTGATTTTTGACTATATGATGTAAAAAGTGAAGAAGTAATTTTTAATTCTTGAAGTTTTATTATTTGATTAATTTCCTTTTTATTTTCAGGCTCTAAAGTCATTTGATTTATTATTTCCTTATTTTTATCCTTAGTTGTACTATAAACAGAACGATGACTATAATTATCAAAATCTAAATTAAAATCAGGAACATCGAATAATTTTCCTAATGAATTCATACCTTCAATTAAGATTTTTTCAATATCAACTCTTCTTTGAAAATCCATTTTTTGAGTGAGAACAATATCAGAAACAGAGCAAGTGAAACCATAAAATTGTTGAAGAAAATGAACACAAACTTTACCAATAATAGTAATAAATTCTCCTGTTAATTCAGCACCAAAAATTTCATAGAAAGAATGAAAAAGACCATAATCAGAAGCTCCAATTTCATTTTTATCTAAAACTCCTGTTAATAACTCATTTTCTATTAATCTTATTTTTCCTTCTTCTTCATTTCCTTTTCCCCAAATATCACTTCCTAATTTATTATTATGTTCAAAAGTACATTTTGCATTTTTTATATTATCAATTAATTGGCTTGTTGCTAATGAATTTATAATTGTTGTGATTATTTGTTTTCCAGTATATAATATTCTAGGTTTTATTATTGTTGGTTGAGATAAAACTATTTTTCTGATTTTTTTCGTGTTTAATGATTTTTCCAAAGAAGAATATATTAATTGAAAATATTGTTCTCTTGTGAAAAAAGTATCTTTCATAGTTAAATAAACACAAGAATCAATTGAATCTTGTAATAAACCTCTAATTGGTTTTCCATTAGTAGGAACAATATATTGATAATTACTATTTGAAATAGAATAACCTTCTTCTCTTGAAATTTCATCTTGTAAGAAATGAATATTCATTTCATCACCATCAAAATCAGCATTATATGAAGAACAATTAGAATAATGCATTCTAAAAGTTTTTTCAATAGGTAATATTTTTGCTTTATGAGACATAATTGAAGGTCTGTGTAGAGTAGGTTGTCTATTTAATAATAATATATCTCCATTATGCATATGTCTATTGACAATATCACCTAATTTTATTTTTTCAGATATTACATTCCTGTATTCATCTTTAACATAATTTAAACTAATAATATTAGTATTATTAGAATTATTATTATTGTTATGATTATTATTATTATATAAAGTAACTTGATTAGCTCCTGGATATTTATAAGGTCCATTAATAATTAATTGTTTTAAATAATCAATATTATATTTAGTAACTTTTTCAGGATAATATAATTTTCCAGCAATAAATAAAGGAACTCCAACTTCATCAGTTTTAATTAATGGATCTGGACTAATAACAGTTCTTCCTGCATGATTAACTCTTTTTCCCATAATTTTCATTCTTATTATTCCTTGTTTTTTTTCTATCATTTGTTTTATTCCTTTTATTTCTTGATCTTTCTTTGAGATTGCTTTTGAAGAATCAAATAATATATTTATCATTAATTGCATTTGTGTCCATTTTGATATTAAATCTTCAAAATATGTTGTTTTTTTATTTATATTTTTATCATCTTTACTTTCTTCTACTTTTAAACTTAATTCTCTAATATCATTATTTAATGATATTATTTTCACATATTGTGATGTTTGTTGATGTAAATAATGTGAATCATTTCCTAATGAAGAATCTTCTGGTCTAAATCTATTTGGTGGTATTATTAAATTTTCTATAAAAAAATAATTTGGAGCATTTGATATTATTTTTATTTTAAATTCTGATATTTCTTCATATGATAAATTTCCATATAATAATTTTAATAAACCACTATCTTTTTGAAATAATTTATTTAATAATTCTTTTACTTCTAATACTGGAAGAAATTTCTGCTTTGAATTTGTTATATCTGTTTTTATTTCATTTTCTTCATTTTCATTATCGCTTGAATCATTTATGTTATTTTCGTTATATATATTTTCTTCTAGTGAATCATCATATAAATTTGATTTTTTATTGTTTTTATTTTCTTTAAATTCATTTATTGGATCTTCTGATTCTTTAATTAATATTTCTTTTATTTTTTTATTTTTTTTTTTTGTTCTTTCTCCAATTCCATGTTCTAAAGCATTTTTATCAACATCAATTCCACTTTTTTCCATTTTTTTTCTTTCTTTTTCAGAAACATTTATTTGAAATATTTTTATATTATTAAATTTTTTATATCTTTTAGAAGTTGCTCCACAATTTGAACATTTATTAATTTTTGTCATCAACCAAAATTCTTTTTCAAATTCTTTTAATAATGTTAAATTAGTTACTGATTGCTCATATATTATTTTAGGCTTTTTTTCTAATATTTTTTCTTGTTTATTAAATATATTTATAAATAATTCTTTTAGGATTTTTTTCTTATTTTTTTTTATCGTTTTTTTCATTTCTTCTAAATTTTCGTTATCATTTTTTTCTTTATTTTTATTTTTTTTCTTTTTACTTTTTTTTTCCTCATCATTATTATCATTATCAAAACTATCATCTTTAGAAAAATTGTTATTAGAATTATCATAATTTAAATCTTTAAAATAATTCAAATCCAAAGTTAAATTATCATTAATAAACTTAATAATTTTCCTATTAATATCATCAGTATTTTCTCCAAAAGATTCATACATTAATAAATGTAATTCAGAAGCTTCTTTCCACAAATCAAATTTAATTAAAAATAACTTGAAAAATAAATAAGCAATATCTTTTTTATTAATTTTTAATAAATGGCAATTAAAGCATTGAATATTTAATAATTTTAAAATATGATTCAACATAAAAGGATTATATAAAGGAGCATATAAATTTATATGTGAAAAATGTCCAGTACAATTTTCACAACTTTGATTACAAATTTCACAATTTGAATTTTTATCAAATGCTTGAACTCCCATACATGGATCACTTAATCCTCCTATTTCTGGAAGACCTAAATTATTATATACTTGAGGTGTTGTTAATGGCTTCATTGATATTTTTTCTATGTCTGATGATGTGTAAAAATCAAATTTTATGCTATTTAATTCATATTTTATTTCATTTTCTTTTTCTATTTTCATTTTTTTTTTTTTCAGAAGAAATGATAAATTTATTAATTATATTTTTCTTTTATATATTTATTTTTTAATTTTTTTTTTATTGTTTTTTTTTGGGTTTTATTTTCAATTTAATTTTTTGGTTGATTTAAATTAATGTAATTTAAATAAAAATTAAATAGATTTAAATAAGGTTTGAGTATTCATTTTGGAAATCTACTTTATTTATTGCGTTTTTTAAATTATCAATTAAATAATAACTATATCTAAAAGATTCATCTTTATCAAGAGTAGACATATTAAAATCATTTCTTTGAGGGTTATAAGTCATATAACTAGTATTTAAATTCATATTATTATTTTCATTATTATAATTAACTTGAGGACTCATAAAACTTTTATTGTTGAAATTATTATTAAAATTATTCATATTTAAATTATTTGAAATTCCAGTTTGAACAAAATTATTATTTGTTGAATTGAAAGTATTTGTATTATAAGTTTTTATTCTTGATAAAGTATTTCTATAAATATTTTCTCTTTTTTTTAAAGCATTATTTTCTGTTTTAAGAAGATTAATTTGTTTATTAAAATTATCTTTGATAATATTAATTTCCTTATTTTTAGCTTCTAAATCTTTATAAATTTTATCATTATCATCTTTATTTTTTTCAAGATCAATTAAACTATTATTATAAGCAGTTTCAAATCTTTGACAAATTTTATTTAAATTTTCAACTTTTTTTTCTAATTCTTTTCCATAATCAGAAATATTTTTACAATTATTATCTGATTCTATTAATTTTCCTTTTAATTCTTCATTATTTTTATCTAATTCAATAATTCTTCCATTTTTTTCAATTAATTCATTTTCTAAATTTTCGAATTCTGCTTTTATGTTATTAAAATCAATTTGAAATTTAGATAATTCATTTATTTTATTATTTAAATCATTTACTTCATTTTTAGTATTTAAATTTTCATCTTTTAATCTATCATTTTCTTCTTTTATTATATTATATTTAGTTGTTATTTCATTTAATTTATCATTTAATTCTGCAATTTCTTTATTATTAAAAGTACTTTTTTCATTAAAAGCATTTAATAATTTTTTATATTCTTTTTCTAATTTTAAATAAGATTCATTTAAGGGATTAAATTTTGATTTTAATTCATCTAATTTTTTGTTTTTTTTTTCTAAAGCAATTTGATTTTTTTGATTACTATTTATATAAGATTCAAATTTTAAAGTACTAATTTGAGCTAAATTTTGAAATTCTGAAATAATTTGATTTTTTTCTCTGATAATATCATTTAATTTATTTATTTCATTTGTTAATTGAACATTATCAGTCATTACTGTTTCTAATTCATTTATTTTTCTATTTAATTCATCAATTGTTTCTTGTTGGGAAACTATTTTTAATTGCTGATTTTTATTTACATTTTCATAATTCATTAATGCTGATTTTAATTGATTAATATAATCTTCTGCATTTACTGACATTTTTTTTAATTAAAATTTTTTGATTTTATATTTCAATAAGATTTTCATATTATATCATTAATAATTATGAATCAAAAAAATAAATAAATGAAATATTTAAATTTAATTTAAACAATTTTTATTTCATAATTTAAAAAATATTAAATATGAGTTATTATAACCGAGTGTTTAATGAAAACAATTTTGATAAATTATTATTTAATAACACAGTTCACTCAAGACAAAAATATATTCATTCATCATTAGATAAACTATATTCAAAATCAATTAATGGAGATCTTTCATTTAAAGAAATAGATAATAATATTAAAAAATGTTATACAAACTTACAACATTTAAAAAACACTTTTGGTAATAGTAAAAAAAATTTAATTGAATCATCTTTGACAAAAATAGAAAAGAATATAAATAATAATAATTATAAAAATATATTAAATCTTACTTCTTATTCAAGAACAATTTCAAATGAAAAAGAAAATATAAATATTTCAAATTTTAATAAAAATTCAACTAATTTAAGTCAAAATAATACTTTAAGAAGCTCAAGTTCAAGCTCTACTATTACTGAAAATTTTAAAAAAAATTTAATGAATGATTATAAACCTAAAAAAAATGAATTATTAAAATATTATCCAGTTGAAAATTCTTATAACTTAATATTTGGAAAATATAGTGAAATTTCTCCTTCAATTAATTTAAATTCTTCAAATAGTAGAAATTATTTTAATTCTCAAAAAAATTTTATTGATACGAAATTATTGCATAATTCTTCTTCTATTAATGAATCTTATCGTTCTTTTATGAGAAAAAAACAAAATGAAGAAAATAAAAATAATAAAAATTTATTTCTTGAACATCAAGAAATGAAAAATAATAAAACTTTTATTGCTACAACAAATAATAATGATGAAGATATAAATTATAAACAAAAATATAATGATAGTTTAGAACAAATTGATGCTCTTAGAATTTCTATTCAAGATTATCAAAAAAATAATAAAAGATTAAAAGAAAAAATTATATCTTTAAATAATCAAATAAATAATTCAAAAGAAGATAAAAACAAAGAACAAGAATTAATAAATAAATATAAATTAGAAATAATAGAAAATAATGAAAAATATAAAAAAATAAAAAAAGAAAATACTCAATTAAAAGAAGAAAATCAAAATTTAATTCAAGAAAATAAAGATTTAACAAATAAAATGTCTATATTAATAGATATTATAAAATCAAAAGATAAAATAATTTCAAAAATACAAAAAACACAAAAATCAGATTCTGATTTTTCATATTTTGATTCAATCGAAGAAAAAAATAATAATAAAATATATAGAAGAAAATCAATAAAAGATTATTCTTTTGACAAAATTAAAATAGAAAAGACTAATAAACATATTGAAGAAATAAAATTAAAAATACCTAAATATAATAATAAAGGGAAAAAATTTGAAATTCCTATTAAAAAATATAGTTATGATCAATTACTTAAAGAAAATACAGAAAATAAAATAAAAATTAGTATTTTAAATAATAAGTTAAAGCAAAATGAAGATATTAAAAAAAAATATAATGAAATTATAGAAAATAAAGACAATGAAAATTTAAGTAAAATTAATAATAAATCTATTTATTTAGAAAGCTTAATTACTGAAGGTAAATACGACGAAATAAATACTGAAAGAACTATTAGTAATAATAATTTCACCGAATAAAAATATTTTTTAGTTGTTGAAATAAGTAATGAAATAATATATTTAAATTAAATAATCAAAATAATTAAAAATATTAATAAATATCTTATTTATAAATAATTGAATAAAAAATTAAACAATTTATAAAACAATAACAAATAAAGGGATAATTAATTTTTAATCTATAAATCTAAATCTTTCTTCTCATTTAATAATTGTTTTCACTTCAACAATAATCAATTTTTAATTCATAATATTTTATTAATCATACCTTTATAACATATAAAAAAATAAAAAATAATAAAAAATCCCTGAAAAAAAAGAATATCTTAAAAATAAAATAAAATAAAAAAAAATGTTTATCTTTCTCCTAATAATAAACTACCATCTAATGACATCAACATACACATTAGAATTAGTATCAGAAATAAATAGAACAGAATATAAAACAACACTTCGAAATTTAGTGGAAGAATTTTCATGTGAAGAGGAATCGAATTGTAACATGGAACACACATTTTGTTCAGATGATGAAAAGACAAAATGTTCATGTTATAAAGCATACATATACAATAATGACACTAAGAAACAATGTGATTATAAACAAAAGAAGCAATTAACAGCATTTTTATTAGAATTATTTGTTGGATTTGGAGCAGGTCATTTTTATAGAGGAAAATATTTAGTTGCTTCATTAAAATTAGTAGCTTTCATTTTTGGAATTTATATTATTTGTCTTTTCCCTTTAACTGCAAAATGTGTAAGTGATTGTTGTGATAGTGATTGCTTAGTAATTTTAGTTTCTATTTTCTTCTATTTGTGTGCTTGTGGTTTAGCTTTCTGGTTTATTTTTGATCTTGTTAATTTTGGGAAAAATAACTATAATGATAAAAATGGATATAAATTATATAGTTGGAAAAAACCTAAATAAACATTTTACTTCAACATTTTATCTATAAGGGATTTTTTATTAATTTTAAAATACATTCTAATTTAAAAAATTAAATTTGAATTTTTAAATTTTTGAAAACAATGAAATTATGAAATTTTTTTAAAACTCATTTTCTATTTTTCCTTTTTTTAAAGTAACTTTTTTTATTTTTAGTTTTAAATTAATAAAAGTTATAATATTTATTTATAATATTATAAAAAATAAATTTAAAATTAAAAATGGAGTTTAATACAAGTCCTTCTTTGTATCAAAGCTCAAGTAAAAAAAGTACAATTTTAAATTCAGAAAGTCGAAGAAATATACAAGATAAAATGAGAAAATATAGTGAAGAAATTAAAAATAATTCAAGATTAAATGATTCTCAAAAAAAAATAAATCATTACTTTGAAAATTTAAATGAAAAAGACCCAAAAATTTTTCAAATAATATTTCCAAAAACAAATGTAAAATTAGATAAAGATAATTTTATAAAAAGATTAAAATTAAATATTCCTTTAACTAAATCAGCACAAATAAAAAAAAATGAAGATAAATTATTTAATAATAAAGAAGATGAAAAAAATAAATTAATGAATAATTTAATTTATAGTTCTGATATAAATTTAATTCAAGAATATCAAAGAAAAAAAAAAGAGGAATTATCAAGTAAAGAATATAAAAGAATGAAGAATAGAATGGAAGTTTTAAAAAATAATAATATTAATATTATAAATTTATTTCCAGAAGAAAAAGAAAAAAAAATATATTTAAAAGAAGGAAAAAATAATCAAGTAGAAAATAAAAGATATGATAATTTAATATCAGAAGAAGAAAAAAATAATAATAATAATAATGATAGTAATAATATTAATAATCTTAATTATAATACATTTTCAAATATAAAAAAGAATCAATTATTAAATTCAAAAATAAAAAATAAAAATCAATCAAATTTAAAATTTTCAAAAACTTTTAATTCAAGAAAGCCAATTGTTAATTCTTTAGAATTTTGTGTGAAAATAAAAGAATATTTAAAAAATAAAACAAAAAAACCAAATGAAAACAATAGTAATTTCAATTCTATTAAATTATCATATAGAAATAATTCTTTTCCAAAAAAATCAAATACAGTAATTTCAAATAAGGAAAAGATAAAAAATAATAAAAGTAATTCAAGAGGAAAAGATGAAGTTCATAAATTTATGAAAGAACAAAATGAAAAAAGAAAAGAAAATGAAAAAAAATTAAAAAACGAAGAAAATAAAAAAGATTTACATTATTATTTAAATTTTGCTAAATTACAACAATCAATTGTTAATAAAAAGAAAAAAATTAAAATTTTGAAATGTAATAAGAAAAATAATAAAAAAATTATAAATAAATATTTTATTGGGAATAGTCTAAGTAATAATTATTTAAATATTAGTAATAATAGTAAAAGTACAATTTTAGATAAAAATGATTTATTAAATGAAATATATGATAGTATTAAAATAATTAAAAGCGCAAATAGAGAAGAAAAAAATTTGTTTGTAAAAGATAAAAATAATGATTATGTTATAAACCAAAAAAATATTAATAATAATGATAATAATTATAAAAATAAATATAATAAAGATATTGATGATAAAAATAATTCTTTTGATAAAGAAATGTTAAATGCTGAAAAAACTGTTCAAAAAAGTATTAATATTGTAAATGAAAATAATTTAGGTAAATATTTAAAAGAAAAGAATAAAAAACTCTAAACAAAAAAAAATCATTAATAAATATAATAAAACTTTAATTAATATTTTTTTTTAAAAAATATATTAAAATATCATAAAAAAAAATCTATAAAAACAAATAAAAAAATAATAAAAAAACTAAAAACAATGATATTCCCAAAATAAAATATATTAAAAATGTCAGATTTAGAAAAAATAAAATTAATAGAATCAAATTTCAACAAAGAAAAGCAAAAGAAAAGGTAAGAAAAAAAAATTTAAATAATCTTTAAATAAAATTAGCGAAGAAGGTTTTTTAAATTCATTAAAAGAAGTATTAACATTATGGAGAGAAAATCCAACCGAAGAAAATATAATAGAATCAATATATTCATTAACTGCAAAAATGATGAATTATTATTTTGAAGAAAAATTCACTGGTATAATCGAAAAATTAGATGATGAAGATTTAGTAGAATTAAATAAATTTTTCTATAAAACTTATTCAAGAATATCTGAAAAAAAAAATGTTTATGATTTAAAACCTGGAAAATTATTTGGATTACATGAAAATACACTTAAAAAAGGAGGAGTTGGAATGTTACATAGAAGTTTATTTAGTACTATGAGAAATAAAAAATAAAAAAAATTATTTTAAAAAAGAGAAATTATATTTAAAAATTAGATTATAATTAAAGAAAAATTATTTGTTTTTTTTTTTTGATTTTTTTTATTATTTTTATTTAGTTTTTTTTATATAAAAAACATGTCTCAAGATTCAATCATTTCTACTTTGCAAAAAACAATCGAAAATTATGAAAAAACAAAAAAACAACAAGACAATAAAATAGAAGAATTAGAAGATACAATTGAAGATTTAGAAGAGAGAGTATCTCATATAGATAATCTAATATTAGAGAACAATAATTTAAATTTAGAAATTACAAAATTAAATGAAATAATTCAAACAAAAAATAAATTAATATCTGAATTTGAAAAATTAGCTCAATCATCAACACAAAAATTTGAAACATATATTAATACAAATCTTCAAAATCAAAATGAATTAGAAAAAAGAAATAAAAAATATTCAGAATTAAAATCAAAATATATTCCTTTAACACAACAATTTTCAGATTTAGAATTACAATATAATAAATTAATTGAAGATTCAAAACAAGAAAAAATGATTAGTGAGAAAGAAATAAATTCTTTAAATGAAAAATTAAATGATTTAAGTTTAAAATATAATAATTTAAAAGATGATAATCAAAAATTAATTTCTGAAAATATTCAAAATTCAAATAAAATAAAAGAAATGAATGAAAGAATAAAAAATTTATCAAGATTTCAAATAGAATTTGAAAATGTGAAAAATGAATTTATTGATTTAGAAAAAGAAATGAATGAAAAAACAAATACAATAAATGAATTAGAAAAAGATAATCATGAGTTATCTATAAGATTATCTGAATCTGAAAATAAAGTTTTGAATTTAGAAAATTATGGAAAAGATTTAGAAGGAAAAATAGGAAATTTAAATCAATTATGTGGAAAATTCGAAAATGCTTATAATGGTGCTGTCTTAGATTTACAAAAAAAAAAAGATGATAATTTTCAAAATAAAAAAGAAATTGATTTAAAAGATGAAGAAATTAAAGAATTAAAAGAACAATTTAATAAACAAATTAACATTTTAAAAAATGAAAATTTAGCTTTGAAAACTAGGGAAAATATTTATAAAGAAACTTTAAGTAAATTAAAAAATGCTACTTCAAATAATAATAATGAAAATTATCAAGTTAGTCCTTTAAGAAATAATAATATTAATCAAGGAACTAATAATAATAGTTATTATACTTATAATCAAAGAAATGGAAAAGAAATGAATAATTCTCCTTATTTTGAAAAAGATGATTCTTTTAAATATAGTTATTATCTAATTGATAATTTAAAGAATTCTATTAGTAATGTAGATTTTCAGAAAAATTTAACTAATATTTAAGTAAAAAGACTTTTATATTTGGTTTTTATTTTTAATATAATATTTGGTTTTTAATTATTTATTCTTTATTATTTTTTATTTAAGGGACTTTTGGAAAAAATTTATTAATGTTTATTAAGTATCTTTATTTATTTATTATCTTTTTAATTTTCGAAAATTAAATATATTAATTAATCTATTATTTTACTAATATAATAAGCAGCAGCTTCTAAATTTTTAATAGCCATATCAATTTTATGATAATATAATTCTTGAGTTGAATCTTCTATTAATTCTTCAATTATTGATTTTAATTTAGGATAAAAAGGATCAGTTTTTTTAATAGGTAATCTAATTCTTCTATTTACAAGTTCAGGAATATAATTTTGATTTTTATTTGGATTATAAAAATTTTCAATTATATTTTTAATATTATTATTTATATTTTTATTTTTTTTATTATTATTACCATTATGATTAGAATAATATTCATTTATATTAATATTATTATTATTCCTATTATTAAAAAAATTATTGTTATATTCAATAGTTTTCCTATTTTCAGTTTTCCTTAAATCAATATCAAAATCCTTTTTTTTTAAATTTTGATAATATTTTATTTTTTCATTAAAATAATTTATTCTTTGAAAAGATAATTGATCATATTTTCCAAAAAAAGAAATTACTTCTGTAAGTTGTTTCGCTATAATTAAATTATTTAAACTTGGATGATTTTGTATATTTAATCTTTTGTATACATCTTCTAAAAAATTTTTATATTCTGAAGAGGTTATTGATTTAATATTCCAATTATTTAATTTTTTTTCTTGTTCAAATTCAGAGAAATCTTGTTTTAATTTTTGAATTTCATTTTGATTTAATAAATTTTTTTTTAAGTAAATATTTGCTTTCATAAAAGAAACTTCTTTTAAAAACATATAAATTTTTATATTTGATTTATAATAATATGCAGTTTTTATATAAACATTAATTTTTTCCATTGGTGATTCCATTTATTTCTTTTTATTATTAAAGTAAGAAAAACAGGAAAAAATAAATGTATCAAAAAAAAAACTAAATCAATTAAATTTTTAAATTATAAAGTTTCTACTTCTTTAAAATTCATAATTAAAAATTAAAGCAAGAAAAAAAAAGAAAATATAAGAAATTAAAACTTTATATAAATATTTAAATTTATTTCTTAGGTGAAATAATTCTAATAATTTTATTTTTCCTATCATCACTATTCATTCTAATATTTAAATTAACATTAATAATTTTATTATTATTTCCTCGACAAGAAATATTACTTCCACTATAATTATTATGAATAGAAATATTAGAATTTTCAATAATAGATTTTTTACTTCCTTTATCATTTCCATGATAAAAATTATTAGAATTATTATTATGTTTTAAATTAATTTTACTTTTTTTAATTAATTCTTCAATTTGACTTGCAATTCTTTGACTCATTTGATAATTACTTAAATTTTTATTTTTATTTATTCCAAATAAAATATTTTTTAATTTTATTTTTTCTTCATCAATACTTTTAGTTTTATATACTACTGCTTCTTTTCTAAAACTTTTTAAATTTGTTTGAGTATGAGTTATCATATTTTTTTTATTTCTTGATATTTTATATATTTTATTTGAATTCATTATTCTATTTGTATTAAAATTATTTGAAGGAGATAATTTATTTTTTTTATTCTTATTATTTGATGTATTTGATGAAGACCTTTGACTTGAAAATATTAAATTATTTAAACTCATATTATAAGAAGCATTATTTTTTCTTCTTTTATTTATATTAGTATTTTTTCTATCAATTTCATTTTTAGAAAAATTATATTTTGGAATTGAAGAAGGATTATTTAAATTAGTATTTTTATTATGATTGAAATTATTATTAAGATTATTTTTAGAAAAATGTTTTTGAGAAATAATATGTGCACTATTTAAATTAGAATGAATAGCATTTAAAGGAGTTTTAACTAAATTAAAATTAGAACCATAACTACTTTTTCTTTGATGTCTAACTGTATTTTGTTGTAAATTAAAATTAGAAAAATTAGAATTTGAATTCATTTTTGATAAAGTATTTATTGAATTAATATTTTGAATTTCAAAAGTTTTATTTTTTGATTTTTGAATTGTATTTCCTGAACTATGAATACTTGAATGTTGAATAAGACTAATTTTATTATTATTATTATTTATACTATTTTTCATATTTGTATTATTATTACTTGTAATATTACTATTTCTCATTGAATTAATATTATTATTTATATTATTATTTAATGTTATTGATAATTTAGAAAAATTTTTAAAATTTGAATTCATGTTTATATTGTTATTTGTGTTATTATTATATGTTTTATTTTTTGATTTTTCTATTCCGTTTAATTTTTCCATTTTTGCTTTATTTTTATTAAATTCTTCTAAATTTGATTTATAATTTGATAAATAAGGTTTTAATTTAGGGGATAAAAATATTTTTTTTCCTGATTCTAAGTTCAAATCACTTCTAACTAAACTAAATAATGTATTTTTAATATTATTATTTCTTCTAAATTCTTTTTTATAAATAACTTTATTTTTATTAATTATATTTCTTTTATTATTATTATTAGATGTTGTTTTATTTATAATTTTACTATTTATTTTTTTCTTAGGTATAAATTGATAATTAACTAAAGGAGAAATACTTTTAATAAAAGAATCATCTTTACTTCTTTTACTGATTAAATTCTTATTTAAATTTCTAGAAGAATCAAGAGTTAAAGTAATTTTATTAGAATTAGTATTATTATCAATTAAATATCTAGTTTTTTTATCAAAAATATTTTTATTATCTGTAATATTATCTAAAGAAGATAAAGAATTTTCACTTGAACTTTCTTTTTCTTCTTCTTCTTCTTCATTTGAAGTAGCATAATTTTTTTTATAAAAAATTTCTGCTTTATTATCTCCATAATTATGCATTAATTCAGATATTTTATAATTACGAAAAATTGGACGACAAAAAAAAAGATGATAATTTTTATAATAATCATTTAATTTTGGAATTCGAGAAATACTTTCTTGTCGATTATAAAATCTTTTTAAAAATTCATCAATAAAATCTAAATATTGATTTTCTTTAAATATTGTGTTATAATGACTTGGTCTATTATATAATATTTGATTTATATATAAATAATTTAAATCTTCTTCTATATCACCATATTTTGAATATAGTAACATTAATAATCTTGTTGGATCATGTACTAATTTATATGCTTGAAGTTTTGTGTCAATAGAATTTAATAAAGACATTTTTTTTATTTAAAGTTTTTAATTTAAATTTTTTTTTCTGATTTTTTTTTTTTTGATTTATTTCTAAAATAATAAAGATTATATATTGAAATAAAAAATAAAATGTCAATGAATAAAGAAAATAAAGTTTATAAAACATATGTTAAAAAAGTTTCTACATTATCAAAAACAACAATAAATACAAATGAAAATAATGAAATATTAAATCCAAAGATAAAAAAGCATATATCATTTAAAGAAAATTTTTTGACAATAATATATGTTGAATCTTGGAAAGATTTAAATTTTGATGTTTCTGAAATTGATCCTGAATGGAAAAAAGTAGAATCAAGTAATAATAATAATTTAAATGTTATTGAAAAAAAAAATATTAATAAAAATAAAGATAAAAAAATTTCATGTGATTGTGTTGTTTTTTAATTTATTATTTTTGTATGTTTTATTGGTATTATTAATTTAATTTTTTTTATTAGATTATTTGATTTTTATTATTATTTTATTTACTTATAGTGATTGTATTGGTTATAAATTATATTTTTATCATTTTAATAATTATTTTAAAATAAGAAAAATATTGATTATTTTTTTTATTTTAAATATAGTTTTATAGGTAAATTAATATATAACTCTTTATTTCATTAAAAACTTTATAAATAATCTTTATCATCAAATAATTCTTTTTTAAAATTAAATATTCACTTTCATCGAAAAAAAAAATAATTAAAAAAAATAAAAAATTAATTACATTTCAATATTCATAAACAAATAAAAAAACTTTCATTAAAAATAGTATTAAATCCTTAAAAAGATATAAAGCATAATTAAAAAAATAAAAACATCACAAAAAAAATTAAATAAAATCAATGATAAACAATACTTTATGGATGGGAGACATTTATCCTTGGATGACAGAGCAATTTATAATAGATTCATTTAATAAATTTGAAAAAAAAATTTCAGGAGTAAAATTTATAAAAGATAAAAAGACGAATAAAATAAAGAATTATTGTTTTATTATATTTCCAAATATACAAAATGCAAATGATGCTTTATTAAAATTAAAAGGAAAACAAATACCAAATACTCAATTAAAATTTAAATTAAATTGGGCAAATTATAATAATTCTTTTAATAAAAGTGTTTATGTAGGAAATTTAAAAAGTGAAATTAATGATATTGAATTATATAATTTTTTCAAAAAAAAATATGATAGTGTTCATTTTGCAATTGTGGTAAATGAAAATGGAGTTTCTAAATGTTTTGGTTTTGTTAATTTTACTAATGAAAATGATTATTTAAAATGTTTAAATGAAATGAATGGAATTAATTTTCATGGTAACTTTATTAAAGTTAAAGAACAAAAGAAAAAAGAAGAGAATGAGTTATTAAATTATAATAATAATAATCATATTATTAATAATATTAATAATAATAATATTAATTTAAATGCTTTTGGTAATTTAAGTAATTCTTTTAGTACTAATACTCAAAGTTTAAGTAATTCAAGTTCTGGAAGTTTAAGTTTATTGGATAATATTAATTCCATTAATTTTTATCCTAAAAATAAAAATGTGGAAAATTTAATATTAAGTAATTCTAAAATTTTAAATGTTAATAGTAATAATAATATTTCTTGTCCTTTTTCTTTTAATAATAATATAGATATTTTAGATAAACTTGATGAGAGTAATTTATATATTAAAATTAAACAAGCTATTGAATCAATGAAAGAATATTATAATAATTGTTATATGGGAGATAAATCTAAAATAAAAAGTAAGCTTTTTTATTTTATTAATTTTAGTTTCTAATATGTTCATATATTATTGTACTGGATATGATAATAACAATAATTCTGATTTTTTTTATAATTATAAATCCTTTCCTTCTTGTAACGAAAATAACTAAGATTTATTTATTCAATATTTATTGATTTTTTGTAATCTTCATAAATATATAATTATTAAAAATTATGATTTTAGAGTTTTTAAAAGTGAAAATGATGTAAATAATCAAAATAATTACTCTAAGTTAAATAAAAATGCAATGATATAATTAAGATTTTATTATTATTAAAAAAAATATTATATATAATATAAAACTAATAGGAAAGTATTAAGGTGACAAATTATTTTAAAATAAATATAAAAATTTAAAAATAAAATTCAATTCCATCAGGTTTCATAAATAAATATATAAAAATCTATATAAATATTTATATGTATATATAAATATCATTAAAAATATATATATTATAATATAAATATAAAAAATTATTAAAAACAAAACAATTTTGAAGTTTAAAAATAAATTTATAATTTAAATAATTATAATTTTTAATTTTCATTAGCTTTTCCTTCTAATAGTTTTAATAAAAGCTTTTTTTCTCCAATTGATTTAGTACAATTTTTAAGTTTTGTATTTAAACTTTCTTTCATTTTATGTAATAAATTTAATCCTTCTTCAGAAAAAGAATTTATAGATTTTTGTTCTTTT
Source organism: Isotricha intestinalis (assembly GCA_023807065.1). Classification (NCBI taxonomy): domain Eukaryota; phylum Ciliophora; class Litostomatea; order Vestibuliferida; family Isotrichidae; genus Isotricha; species Isotricha intestinalis. Next base: position 20,849 of record JAJJLU010003851.1, read on the forward strand.
TTATTTTTATTATTTTCTTTTTCTTTAACAACATTTTTATTTTTACTATAACTTTTATTTTTCTTTATTTCTTCAATAATAAATTGTTTAGTATTTCTACTATTATTACTTCCAGAAATATAATTTAACTTTGAATTAGGTTTATATTTATTTTTATTTTTATGAAAATTAAAAAATGTTTTTCTATAATTATCATTATGAGTATTTGAATTATTTTTTTTTTGTCTTCTGTTAAAGTAATTTTCATAATTTTCTTTAATATTATTATTATGTTCAATAGTATTATTTCTTTTTTGATTTTCAAATTTAGAATGATCAATATTTAAAAAAGGACTTTTTGACTTTTGATAATAACTATTTTTTTTTTTTACTCCTAAAGTTTTATTAACATTAATAGTTAAATTATTAGGATTATTATTTAAATAATTTTTAATTTCTTGTTTAATTAAAATACTATTATCTACATTAGTAGAAAAATTATTATTATATTTAGTTTTAATATTAATTGTAGGAGAATTAAAATTACATAAATTATCATTTGAAATAGTAGAATTTGGAGTATTAATATTAACATTATTTAAATTAAAGAATTGATTAATTGAATTTAAATTATTATTATTAAAATTTTCTTTATATAAAGAATAGTTTTTAATAAAACTTAATATTCTATTTCTTGGTCCAATTGGAATATTCATTTCTTTTAAATCATCTTTTGTTAATAATAATAAATCATTAAAATCTATTTTATTAGAATACATTTTTTCTAAATATATATTTCCAATTCCTAATTTATTAAAAATTAACTCCATTATATTTTTATCATTATTATAATCTATGTTTTTAATTTTTAAATTTTTAACATTGAATATTGCACTTGAATAAGTATTCATTCTTTTATTTTGAAAGTTTAAATTATTATTTTCATTAATTGAATTATTTTCTGAGAGAAAATTTTTTGAATGTTTCATTATATTTGTTTGAGAATTAATTGGAAAAATTACTTTTGAACGTTCTGAATGTTCATATTCATAATTACTAAATTTACTATTATTTCTTTGAAGTGTTTTTGTTGGATTAAAAGTAAATTTTTTTATTTGATTTTCTTGAATTTTATCACATATTCTTGGCTTTTCTTCTTCTAATATTTTTAAGTTGTTTAAATTAAAAAAATTAATTGGTTGTTGATTTGTCATTTTTTAATTTATTTAATTTTAAAAAAATATTACATTAATTGTATATTTTTTTATTGTTATTTTATTTTTAATTTTTATTTTTTATAATTATAAAAATATTAAAAATTATAAAATTTTATTTTTTAAAAATTTTTTTCAAGATTTTTAATCCTTATTGATATTTAAGAATAATAAACAATAAATAAATTAATAAAAAGATTATTTAAATAATTTTTTAATAACAATTTCTTTTTTTCCTAAATTGTTTAAATCTTCAAAATATTATTTTTTAACTAATAAAATAATTCCAATATCATTAGAAAATACAATTTTCTCATTTTTTAAGACAACAAAAACATTACATTTAATTTTCTCCCCACTTTTATGATTAAATATTTTTTTAAATTTTTATTTTCATATTTATATTTTACGAGATAATAATTATGATTATTATTTTCAACGGTATATAAATAATTGGAAAAAGAATTCATCATTATGACATTTTTAAAAATTTTATGCATTAAAACACTTTTTGAAATATAAATTGAACATATTTGAAATTTAGTTAATTGACATAATAATATATTATTTATTACACACATATTAGTAATTGAATTAATTGATTCAATATCATTAATAGTATAAATATTTGAAACAGAAATTCCATTCAAATTGATTATTTTTATTTAATATCCATATCTTCATAAATTTATTATTTGAAATAGAAATTAATACATTTTTTCTTATTTCAAAAACTTTTCTCATATTCAAATCATTAATTGTTATTGTTTGTTCAATATGAGAATTATTATTAATTAATTTAACTAGTTTCATTCCATCATTTGTACATATTATTAAATTTCCATTATTTAATTGAATAAAAGAATTAATTCCATTAAAATCACCTATTGATAATTGAAGTTTAAAAGTATAATTCTGATATATGTTTGCTCTTTCGTTATTATAATAACCTATACTTCCATCATTTAATTGATATATATAATTTGCTATTTGAAAACCATTATCTAAAACCTTAAAGTCATATTCATTAAAATAATATAATTCTTTGAGAATAGAAAAATATTTTTTAGTGGCTTCTTCTATTTTTTCATATTTTTTAATATCAATATTTATTTTTCTTAAATTTCGAATTATATAGTAATTTTTATATTTTCTATTATTTTCATAATTATATGTATTCAATAATAAATTTATAAATTGAATTTCATTATCAAGTGTCTCTTGAAAATGACTAATTTTTAAAATAAAATTGTTTTTAAGTTTATCTAAATCTTCCTTCTTTTTTATAAGATTATTAACTTTCTCTTTAAAAAACTGTATTGATCTTTTTGAAGGATTTATTTCATTTAATGTTATTAAGTTATGATAATTATGGTCATTTCTACATTTATAACATATATTTTTATAACAATCAAAACAAAATAATTCAAATTGTTCTAAATGATTTTGACAAAAAAAATCATAATCTCTTAATTATATTAATTTATGATTATTTTGATAATTGAATTTGCATGTATCACAAATAAATTTTTTACATTCAACACAATAAAATAATTTTTCATTTGTTTTTTCACATATTTCACATTCTTCGTTATTTAAACTATATTTGTTATAATTTTTAATATAATGATTTAATAAAATTTTTCCTTTATGATTATTTTGACATGAGTAATTTAGATATTGATTATTATTATCATAAAATAGATCAAGAGGGCATATTAAATTACAATTTGGGCATCTTGTAGTGTTTTTTAAATTCATTATTAAATCTTGTTGATTAATTTTTTCTGTCATTTTATTTAAAAAAAATTTATTCATAATTTATATTTATAGACAATTTTTAAAAATTAGTTTTTTTTTACAATTAATTATAAGATTATTTGAATCAATTCATTATTCTAATTAACCTATTTTTTTTTGAATTTATATATTGTATATAAATAATTCAGAAGATTTACTTAACATTTGATGAAATAAAAAAATATTAATTAAATAAAATTATGAAAATTATAAATCTTTAATAAATAAGTTTTTAATTTTTATCTTAGATAATTATAAAAATTATAAGACAAAAACTATTATTTTAAGAATTAATAATATGAAAGAAATAAACAAATCATTACAACTTTCGAAATATAATTCTTCAAAAATTTTATTTCCAAAATCAAAAATAGAAAACATAAAAAGAGAATTTTCTCGAAATTTCAAATTAAAAATAACAAAAAACTACTTAAATAATAGTGAAGAAATGAGAAAAAATAAAAGTCTTCCTTTAATACCATCAAATGTAAATAAATTAAATAACTCTTTAAATTTTCGTGAAAAAATATCTTCAATTGTGAATGAAGTTAAAAATAAACCAAAAAAAAGAAATAAATCTTCTTTTTTTGATAAAACTTCAAAAGAAATGTCTTTTTTATTAAGTTTAAAAATGTTTAAAATTTCAGATTCAAAAAGTAATATTTTTGAAAAAAAAAATATTAAAAAAATGATTTTAAGAGATCATGGAATTTATAATTCTAATGAAAAAAATATTATCGAAAGATCTAATAAATTATATAATAATGAAGACAACATTATTGCTAGTAAAAAGATCAAAGAAGAATTAGATAAATTAAATTATTCTTTTTATTTAAAAAATAATGATTTTATTTATAATAGTTTTGAATATTTATGTAAAAAATGTTTAGATAATTATTATTTGAGAAAAATAAAAAGAAATAAAAAAAAAGCAAAAATTTTTTTAGATGAAATTTATAATTTAGATTGTAAAGAATATGAAAAACTAGACTTAAAAAAAAAAAATAGTTTAAATAATCATTTAATATGTTATAATAATTTAAATAGAAAAATTAGAATTCATAATTTAAATAAAAATAAAGTAGATATTGATAATGATGATTTATTAAATAAAAACGTAAAAGAATTAAAGAATAGATTAAAAAATATTAATTTTGAAATTTATAAAATAGGAAATGATATAACTCCAAAATTTGTAAAAAAAAAATTAAAAGATAAAACCTTAAAACAATATAGAGGACTTAATGGAGTTTTTTTTAATTAAATATATATAAATAAAATGATTATAAAATTTTTAAAAATTTTAGAAAAAAAATTAAATAAAAAAAAATATTAAAAACATAACTTATAAAATTAAAAATATAAAAAGATGAATAAAAAAAGAAATGAAGATGAAGATTTTTATTTACATGATCATTATTTTGGAGGAGAATCTCAAAGTGATTATTCTAATTCGTTAGATATGGAAATGCCAAAAAAAGAAGAATTAAAAAGAGAAGAAAAAAAAGATATTAAACATCAAATTCAATTAGTTCAAGATTTTGAAATAATAAGACAAAAAAAAAAAAGAGAAGATACTTTAATTACAAAAAGAAAATCTTTACTTAATATAAATAATAATAATAATCAATTTGTATTTGAAAATGAAAATGATTATATTAATGCTATTAATGATTTAAAAATTAAATTAGAAAATGATAAAAAAAATCATGAATTAGAAATTAATAAAGTTAACAATGAAATAAGTGAAAAAGAAGAATTAATTAAATCAATATCAAATATTAATTTAATTATGGAAAAAAATTTAAAAAAATTAACTTCTAAAGTAGAAAAATTAAATGATAATGAAAATTTTATAAAAAAAGAAAAAGAAGAACCAATAAAAATAGCTTTAAAAGTAAAAGAAAAAGATATAAAAAATGTTCAATCAATAGTAAATTTATTATCAAAAGAAAATAAAAATATGCAAAATATACTAGATAATTATACTGATTATGATAATAAGAGAGAATTATCAGATAGATTAATATTAAAAGAAAAAGAAAATAATATTTTAAAAAATGAAATTAAAACGTTAAAAATATTTAATAAAGATTATGATTATTGGGAAAAAGAAAAAGAAGATTTGAATTTAGCTATACAAGAATTAGAAAATAAATTACAATTATCTCAAAGAGAAAATAGAGAAGGAAAAAAAGAAATAAAATTACTTGAAAATAAATATTATAATAATAGTAGAAATATTAGTCAAAAAATAAAAGACAAATTAAAACAAAAAGAAGAAACAAGTGAAGATTATGCTAAAAGTTTTGATTATTATAATTTAAAAAAACAAGAAAAAAAAAAATTATTAGAAATTAAATCTACCAAATATATTGCTAATTCTATTTATAATTTATTGTCTAATGAACAAAAAGAACAAATTAAAAATTTATATGGTGATGAAAATAAAGATAAATATGATATTTTAATTAAAAAAATTGAAGATTTAGAAAAATATAGAATTTCAAATAATATTAATGATTTAAATATTATTAAAAATCAAAATAATGAAATTAATGATTTAGATGAGCAATTAAATTATTTAGAAAAATTAAGTAATGATAAATCTTCAAATATTAAAACTTTAGAAACTCAAATTAATGAATATAAAAATTATAAGAAAACTTTACAAAAGAAAATTAATTCTTTAATTAAAGTATATGATGATTTAAAAGAAAAGAAAAAAAATAAAGAAAAAGAAAATAAAAATTTATTAAATCAATGTACAGAACTTCAAAATTTAATTAAAGAAAATTGTAATGGATTAATTGAAGATGAAGAAATTAGTAAAATTACAAATTCTATTAAAAAAGAAAAAAATATAAGTAAAACTCCAAATTATAATAAAAATAAAAAAATTATTAAATAAAAAATAATGGAAACATTATTATAAATATATTATTTTTGATACAATAATATTATTTTTTGATATTAATATTATATAATTGTTTTTTTTTATTTTTTTTCATTTTTTTTTTTAATTTCAATCAAATAATTGTAAATTTATTTTTTTGATTAAATTCTTTTTGATTTTTTAAATTTATCTTCTAAATTTTATTTAAATTATTATAATATCAAAAATAATTTTATTATATAAAATATTTAAAGGAATTCAAACATTAAGTGACATAATATTATTTTTTTCCTAGAAAATTTTTAATTTTCTTTATTTTTCTTTTCTACTTTTGAATTAATATTTTTATTTTACTATTATTAACAGATAAACTATTATTAATATGAAATTTACAAAAAAAAGTATTATGAAGGTCAAATTTTTTAAAATTATCTTTGTTTTTGAGTAACTAAATCAAAATTTAAAAATTGAATTTGAATAGTATGAGTATTATTATAAAATTCATTATAACCTAAAACTTCAAGAGAATTACCAAATATATTTAATTGTTTATCTCTTTCAATTTCAGCATGACATAATTGCATTTTTGTTTC
>JAJJLU010003852.1:0-27311 GCA_023807065.1 Isotricha intestinalis
AAGGATACTGCAATTAATCATATTGCTTTTAATAAAAATGAATTTGTGTTTATTACTGGAAATGATAGAGGAAAAGTTCATTTGTGGAAAATGGCAGAACCATTAAGAGTTACTGTTGATAAGAAAGAGTTAGAAGAAAAGGAAAAAGAAAAAAAAGCTGCTGCTGAAAAAAATACTAATTTACCTACTACTAAAATTGTCATTCCTCCTAATTTACAAGAAGATAATGTAAAAACTAGGAAAACTTATATTCAGAAACATAATGTTATGGCTAATTTAAATCCTGTTCAAGAAAAAGAAAGAATTGATGAATTTCTAGATTTATTAGATATCACTGATAAGTAAATTTTATTCCTTTTTTTATCTTTTTTTTAAACTAATTTATTTCTATCTTTTAATTTTATTTAAAATATTTTTTTTTTAATTTTTATTAAATTAATTTGTATTAATTTTTAAAATATAATGAATAATGAAACCTTTAATAGAATTAAACCTATGTTAAAAAATATTTTCCAATTATTATCATCTTATCAAAGTCAAATAGAACAAATTCAAATTGAATTACATCAAAGTTTTAAAAAACAAGATTTAAATGTAATTTTACAACAAACTTTTTATTTAATATCAAATGATAAACCTTCATTAACATTAGGTGATTTTTATCGTTATTTGAAATATAAAAAAATATATTTTAATTTACCAAATTTAAGAATTTTTTTTAATGCTTATGACATTGATAATGATTCTTTTCTTTCAATAAAAGAATTTTCAAATTTATTTAATTTTTCAGTAATACCTTTTAAATTTATAGCAAAATTTGAAGAAAATTCAATATTTAATAAAGCTTTTATAAATATATTATCTAAAAATTTAGAAATGTTTGAAATGATAAATTCAAATTTAAAAAATTTATATTCAATAGAGAAAAGTTTTATTCCAGATAAATTATTTTATACAATATCAATTGAAAATGATGAAATAACAGTAGAACAAATAAAAAACTTTTTACGATTTTTTGGAATAAATTCAAATAAAAAAGCAAAAGATATATTTATGAAAATAAATTGTAATACAGTAGATAATAATATAACATTATTTCAATTTAGTAAATTTTTTATATTACAATCAAAAATAGCAAATGACATTTTAAAGGAAAATTCAATATTAGATGCAATAAAAATAAATGAAATTATAAATAAAGCAATAAATAAAACAAAAGAAGAAAATTATGGTAAATTAGAAAAAATAGAAAATGATATGTTTAATGCATTTATAAAATTTTTAATAGAAAAAGATACAAAATTAACATTAATATTATCAAAAGAAAATTTATTTAATCCAGCAACATTATTTAATTATATAACACCATATAATCAAATTCCATTAGATGATTTTTCAAAAAGATTAAAAACTTTATTTGGAATTGAAATATCAAAAAAAGCAGTTGATATTATTTATGAAAGATATTCTAAAGGAGGTTATAATATGGATTATAATTTATTTAATAAATTTATTGGTGTTAATGTTAAAGAAACTAATTTAAATGATTCTTCTCATAATTATAATGATTTTTCTAAAAATTTAAAAGATAAAATTATTAATACTATTAAAATTGCTATTACTAATGAAATTCAAATTGAAGATTTTCGACAAAAATTAAATAAGATGAGTCATTTTAATACTAAAAATATTTTTAATAATATTTCTAAAGATGGTGTTAATATTATTAATTTAGATTTAGAAGATTTTTTTGGAATTAATAAATTTCAAAGTAATTTATTAATAAGAAGATTTGATGTTGATGAAGATGGAAAAATTTCTTATGATGATGTAAGATATTTTTTATAATTTTTTTTAGTTTGTTAAACAAGTGTTTCCTAATATTTTAATTTAGATTAATTTTTTTTTTAATTTATTTAATTTTGAAATAAACTTGTTTTTTTATAAAATTCAGAAAAACCTTCATTATTATTATTTACTTCATTATTATTATTTTCTTCTTTATTATTTTCTTCTTTATTTTTATCTTCTTTATTTTTATTTTCTTCTAATTCTATTTTTTTCTTATCTCTTAAAGCAATATTAAATATTTCTTCCATAGATAATAATAATTGATTATTATTATCATTTAAATCATCAAAATTAGTATTTTCAGCGATTGAAATTGTATTTTCTAAGAAATTAATAATACAATCTTCATTATATTCTTTTAATATTTTAATAAAATCTTCTCCAATTAAATCATTTAATATTGTTTCTAAATTAAATTCAAGACAATATTTTGCTCCATCTTCTTTAGTTTCATATATATTTATTAATTCTTTATAGAAATTTAATATAATTTTTAAAAAAGATGTTTTTACTTTTTCATCCCATTCTGAATCAGATATATTTTTATTTGATAAGATTTCTATAAATTGTATTAAATTTTCATTAAAAAATTTTTCTATATCAAATTGATTATCTGGAATTAATTTGTCTAAATTATTTTCTACTAAAATTATTCTTTCACAAATTAATTCTGTTAATTTTTTTGTAGATGATGGAATATCAGAAATTAATGATTGAATTTCTCCTCTTTGTCTTGTAAATCCAATAATATTCATTGAATTCAAATTTATTATTTCTTCTATTGTCAAATGAGATAATATTTTCTTTGAAAATAATTCAAACTCTTTATTTGGTTTCATTTCAGCAACATCAGAAATATCTTTTAAGTAAATTGATTTCCTATTGGGTTTATCGTTCATTATTTTTCTTAATAATTCAATTCCTTTTTCTTTTTTTTCTTCTTTCTTAATATTATTATCACTTTGACTAACATTATTATTAACAACATTCATATTATTATTATTAACATTTAAACTATTATTATTAACAACATTCATATTATTATTAACATTTCCATTATTATTATTACCAACATTTCCAAACTGATTTAAATTAATTTCAAGTGGAATTTCAATATTTCCTGTAATATTAACATTACCATTTCCACTTCCATTCCCAGTCACAATACCACCAACAATATTATTTAAACCTTCAGAATTGATTAACTGTTGAACAAAATTATTAACAATACCTTCATCTTGTGTATTTCCAAAATTCATAACTCTATTATCATTCCCAGGATTAGGATTAGGACCATTAAAAGAAAGTAAAGTAGTTCCTTCAATAGCTTCACCTCTCGAATTAGTAGCAATAACACCAAAATCAGTAGAAATGACATTAATATATCCTGTATTAGGTGATTCACCAAAATTTACTGCTTTTAATATTTTTTTTAATGATTCTGTTGCCTGAGAAAAATCACTTAAAGAATTTGTACATTTTTTCAATAATTCATTTGCATTTTTCCTATCGTTTATATTTTGAAGAAATTGCTCTCTCTCCATTAATTCACTTAATCGAAGAAAATTCGGTAATATTTCATTTATTGTCATTATGTAATATCTTAATGTTCTACTTATTGCTGTTAAAACATTTTGAGTAGTATTTAACAAAGGAAGATTTACTAATGGAGTTTCTTTACTTAATGTTTGAAGTGATTTATGAATTTTTGAATTTGTTGTTTTCAGGATATCTTCATATTTTCTATCATTTTCACTATGTTGGATTGGGAAAGGATTATTTTCATTCATTTTTTCTATTTCTATATTTAAATTTCGAGAAGGAGATATTCCTTGTTGTGGTATTGAAGATGATAAATTTGGATTTTGGTTATTTCTTATATTTTGATTATTATTCTGATTTATACTTTGATTATTATTTTGATTATTGAGATTTGGATTTTGAGTTGTTAAGTTTATTACTCTTGTTGTAGTTCTTATGTTTCTTTGAATATTATTAGTATTATTTATATTGGAATTTGTTGATTGAGGATTTTGGTTGTTGTTTGATGATGCATTTGTTGTTAAAGGAATTTCTCTTTGAATTACTAATCCTCCTCTATTGGAATCAAAATTACTTACTATCATATTTGTCATGTTTATTATTGCTGGGTTATTTATTAGATTATTTAAAATATTTGAAAAGTTATTTTGTTGTGATGAATTATTATTATTATTATTTGTATTATTGGTATTACTATTTGTTGGAGTTTGGTTTGGTTGAATTTGTTCTATTGTTTTAAACATTAAATGAATTATTTCATTATCTTTATTTATATGATCACTTAATTTCTCATTATCTTTTAATAGTTTTCCTTTAAAAATTAATCTTTCTCTTTCTATTGCAATATTATCAAATTTTTCACTTATTATTTTCTTTAATTCTTTAATGTTTATATCACTATCAACTGTTAATTCTATCATTTTATTATTATCTAAAGTTTTTAATTTTATTGTTCTTTTCATTTTCTCCTGTTCTTTTTTATCTTGTTCCATTTTAAATAATAATATTTAAATAAAAACAATATTAAATAAAAAACTCTATAAAATAAATATAAAAAAAAGCATTTTAAAATATTATTAAAATTTCGATATTGTAAACTAAAAAAAATCAAAAAAAAAATTTTACGCCTAAAAAAAAGGAAAAAATATAAAAATAAAAAAGTAAGATGTTTTTTAATCTATGAAAAAATTTTAGCTCCAGCTTTTTTACCACTAATTCCAACATTAACACTTTCAGATAATTTTTTAAAATTACTCGAATTAAATTCTCCTGCACTTCCAATTTGAGAAGATTTAAAAGAAATTTTACTTTTATTAACTTTAGGTAAATTTTTAGTTCTAATATTTCCATATTTATTATTTGTAATCATAGAAGAAACTAATAAATTTCCATTTCCAAGATACTCAGCATTATGATCTTTATTTTTAAGATAATCTTTTCCATTATCTTCTTTTTTTTCATTTATATTATCTATTATCATTGCTGGTTGAATATTTGAATTATTTATTTTTTCTTTTTTCTTTTTATCTATTGGTTTAAAATAATATTCTGTAGTATCTGTTTTATTTGGTAATTCAATATTTTGAGTTTGCATTTTACTTTCATCTACTTCTGGTATATTTTCTAATTTATCATTTATTTCATTTTCAAAATTAGCTTTATCATTTTCTATGTCATTTATGTTATGTGGTGCTTTTTTTAATTCTATTTTGTACTTATTATCTTTGACTGGTTCTTCATTTTTTATTTCTAAATTTATTTTATTTAATTCATCATTAGTTATTGTTACTCTTTCGGGCATATTAAAATCAAATGTTTTATTCTTTTTAGCTTTTAATTTGGATCCTCTCAATAAATTTTTATCTAATTTTTTCTCTTCAAAATTAACAGGAATTAATTTTTGTTTATCTTTATTATAAAAAATAATTTCTGGACTTTCAATATTATAATCAGGTAATAAATAATTTAAATGATCATTATAATTTAAAAAAGATTTCTCAGCTAAATTTTTTTCAATAAAAGGAATATCACTTTTTGAAAGAGTATTAGTAGAAATATTATAAATATAATTCTTATCAGAATTTTTATCACTCATATTTCCACATAAGAAAATAATATTATCATTATCAATTTTAGAAGCTCCAAAAAATTTCTGATTAAATTCATTTTCATTAATTGAAGGATCTAATGTAGGTTTAATTAATTCCCAGTTAGGACTTTTAACTAAATTAGTTTTTTCAAAAGTTATTTCATTACTTCTTCTTTTAATATTATCAAAACAATATAATTCATCTCTTACAACTATTAATGCAGGTTCTACTCTTTCATGATTTAAATCTGCCCAATTTATTATTTCTTTTTTTTCTATATCATAATAAAATGTTTTTTTATCATTTCCACCAACAATAAAAACATATTTTTCAGGAATAAAAATCATACTATGATTTTTTTTTGGGGAAATTCCTTCTGGTATTTTTTCTATTATTTTATTATTTAAATCTATATCCCAAAAATCATTTAAAATGGCATTATCCTTATTTATTCCTCCTGAAATATACAAATGATTATTTCCATTACAATAACTAGATAAAGGAGAATAGTTTTCAATTTTTGTTTCTTTAATATTTTCAAGAGATAAATCCAATCGATTTAAAGTATTGTTATTTTTATCAAAAACTTCAACTTCAAAAGGATTATTAAATGGTCTTCCTATTAAATCAGGAATATTCAATATTATATCCGGTAATTCAATTCCTTTTTGTTCACCATTTTCTACTGGATCCTCTACTTTTTCTTCGTTACCTTCACTCATTTTTTTATTCTTTTTTTTATTTAGTTATGTAATTTAATTTGGGTTTTTATTAGAAAAAAAAATAAAGTATCTAAAAAATTTATTTTTTGAATATTTTTCATTCATTTTTAATTATTTTAGAGGTAAATAATGTACGTAAATATAATTATTTTATTATATTTTTTTAAAATTTAAATTTAAATGAATGATGAAATAAAATTGCCTTATGAAATAATAAGTGAATATTATTTAAATCAAAATCCTAAAAATATAAAAATAAATGAGAAATTTACTGATGAATTATTTCCTCCAAATGAACAAAGCTTATTTTCAAGAAATGTAAATGGAACTTATTCAGATAATGAAAATGGAGCAAAATTTGCATCAATAATAAATAAAGATGAAATAGAGTGGAAAAGAATTTCAGATTTATACCCAAATAATATATTATATGAAGATAATATGGATATTGAAGATATAAAACAAGGAAAATTAGGTATTTGTTATTTTTTAAGTACATTAGCTCAATTAACAAAATATCAAAAATTACTTTTTCAAATTTTTAAAACAAAAGAAAGTAATAATCAATGTTATTATGAATTAATATTTTTCATTGATGGTTCTTATAAAATAATATTAATAGATGATTATATTCCAATATTAAAAGCAAATAATGAACCTTATTTTAGTAAACCAAATAATAATGAAATTTGGGTTATTCTTTTAGAAAAAGCTTGGGCTAAAATTAATGGTGGTTATACTAATATTATTAATGGTTGGCCAAGTGAACTTTTAATTTGTTTAACTGGGTTTCCTTCTGATTATTTTATTCATGATAATTTTGATAATAATATTGAAGATTTATTTTTTAATATCTCTAATTATTCCAATTTCAGTGATTCTTTAATTTATATTATTTCAAGAAATGATTCTAAAAAAAATAATGATGCTGATATTGAAAAAAAAGGTTTAATTAAAGGAAATGTTTATTTTGTGTTAAAGTGTTTTTCCATTGAAAATGTAAATAAAGAAAAAATTAATTTATTGGAAATTGAAAATCCTTTTGGAAATAATAATTGGAAAGGAATGTATTCTAAAAATAATAATTGGGAAAATATAATTGAAGAAGACAAAAATAAATATTTAAATTCTTCTAATTCATTTTATATTACTTTAGAAGAATTAAATAAATATTTTATAAGAACTGATATTTTTCATATTATTTTTAATGCAAATATAATTTCTAAAATATATGATTTTGAAAAAGAAACAAATATAAAAAATAAACCAAATATTTTTAATATTGAAATTCCAAATGATAATGCATATTTATCTTTAATGTTATCAAAAGAAAATTGGAGATTTAATAAATCATTACCTTCTAATTTGTCAATTCCTTCTTCAATTATTATAATGAAATATAATGAAGAACAAAATAATTTTACTGAATTTAATGCAAATTATTCTGATTGTGAAGATTGTAGTATAAATTTAATAAAATTAACAAAAGGAAAATATATATTTTTTAATTTTCTTTCATATGATCATTCAAATCCAAAACCAAAAAAATATACTATAACAATTATAAGTAATGAAAAAATTTTAGTAAATGAATTAAATGATTTAAATTTAGATGATTCATTTAATCTTTTAAATAATATGTTTATAGATGCAATAAAAGAAAAAAATACTTCAGAAATACCAAATAATGATATTTACTATGATATAAATAATAACTTTTGTAATAGTGGAATTGGATATAGAATAGTAATAAATCCTTTAACTAATAATTACCAAAAGTGGATAAATAATACTAAAGAAATAATAAATATGTTTATGTTATATCCTTATGAAAATGAATTAGAATTTATTTTTACTGTTTATCCAAAAAGTGAAAATATTTGTTTAGCAATGAAAAAAGGAACTTATGGTTCTTATTGGTTTAATTTAAAATCTTCTATTAAAAATTATAAAACTTCTAATCAAGAAGAATTAAAAAAAAAAGAAAATTTCAAATCTTTTGATATTAAAAAATATATTATATTTGATAATAATAAAAGATTTAATTATAATTATATTTCAATAAGTAAAGAAAAAGCATTAGAAAGGAAAAAATATACTGAAAAAGAAATAAATAATTTAATGATAGAAGAATTAAAAAAGAAAGAAGAAAAATTAATGAATGAATTATTGGAATTAGAAGATATTGAAGAAGAAAATTTAGATAAATTAATTTGGGTTTATATTAAAAAAGAAAATGGATTTTATATAGGACAAGCAATAAAAAAAGAAAATAAAATAATAAGAGAAGGAAAAGGAGTTTTTAAATATTTATCTCCTGAAAATTTAACTTATATAGGTTATTGGAAAAATGATATGAAAAATGGAAAAGGAAAATTAATAGATAATAAAGATAAAATAATATTTGAAGGTAATTTTGATAATAATAAAAAAAATGGAAATGGAATTTTAATTTTTGTGAATGGTGATAAATATGAAGGGAATTTTAGAGAAGATATAAGAGAAGGAAAAGGTATTTATTTTTGGAAAGATGGCTCAAAATGGGAAGGAAACTTTATTAATAATCAAATGAATGGAAATGGGTTTTTTTATGGAAATGATGGGGATAATTATGAAGCTATTTATAAAGAAGGAAAATTTATTGAATAATTATTTATTATTTAAATTATAATTTTTTTGATAAGGAAATTAATTGTTCTTATATTAATTTTTAGAATATTGGAATTAAAATAATGATTGAATAAAAATATTGATTTAAAAAATAAATTATCTTTAGGTTTGTATAAATTTTGTTTTTTTGTCTCTGCCTTTTAATATATATTCAAATTAAAATTATTGAATTGATTTATTAAATATTATTATTTTTTAAAATTAAAGTTCATTGGAATTAAAAATATTTTTCGATTTCTTCAGTAATATGAAATTTAAAATTTGACATTATAATTTTTATTCAGAATAAAAATATATAAAATTCACTGATTCAAAAAAAATTTTTGATAATAAAATTAGTCTTAGATATTGTATGCTCCAAAAATTTTCTTATTCATTTATTATAATTTATTTTTGGTAACGAAAAGTTATAAAATTAATTAAAACTCCAAAACGTTTTTCTGATAAATAATAATTGCTCATAGATATAATATATTAACTGAAAAACTCTTATCCAAGGATAATATGAGAGTTCAAATATTATATCTTTTAATAATTTTTTCTTTTTCAAATTGTGCCATTGTCTTATCTGGATTACAAAATGGAGAATGTACAAGTTCAACATATACATTTGAAATAAAAGCCAAAGATGAAGATGCCGCTGTTAATGAAAATCTTCAAATAGCATTAACTTTTTCTTCTCCATCAGCTGAGACACAAGCTACATGTACGAATCCAGCTACAAATCAAAATACTGATTTTGTTTTTACATGTACAATTAACCCTGCCTCAATTGATAATAAAGCTGTTACAATTGACTCAGTAGAATTAGGTGCTAATCCTTTGGATATGGATAAATCAGGATCCTTTTCTATTGCTGGTGTCACTTGCCCAGCAAAACAAGTTGTAGATCCAAATGCAGGAGGGGGAGAACAATCAGAAGAAAAAAATACATTAGCAATTACAGGAAAAACAGAAGGAAGCTGTACTGATAAAGTTTATACTTTCACAGTTACAGGAACTGTAACAAAAAAAACAACATCAGTAACGACATGGACACCAACTTTCAGTGCTCCAACTAATCCAACTGTGACTTGTTCTATGCCTGTAGTTTCTGCAGATGGAGGAACTGGAACTATCACTTGTAAAATAACTAGTGCTTTAACTAATTCTGCCATTACTTTAACTAAATTAGTTGCAACAGGATTTAATGCTGTAAATTTAAGTGGTAGTGAGAGTAGTATTGCCACTGGGAAAACTTGTGAAGGTACTACTACTAATGATGATACTCCCACAAGTGGAACTAAATTTATTACTTCTAATACAATTTTATTCTGTATTTTATTCTTCATTTTTTAAATTATAACATTTTATTAATTATTTTCTTAACCAAATTTGTACTGAAAAAAAGGAAATATTATTTTTGTTATAGAAATCAAATTAAATTTATAATGAAATTATTAGTAATATTAATAATTATATTGATGAAAAAATATAAAAAATAATAATTAAAATATTGATGATACTTAAAAGTATATTAAAAGAATTAAGTACAATATTTATTTATGATGGTGATAAAATAAAAAAAAAATAAAGACAAATTTATTTGATATTCTTGAAAAAAATATATCAATTAAGATAAAATAAATAAATTATTAATATATAACAAATTTAATTATGAATTATAATATTGAATTTAAATAAAAATGTCTTATGTTCCTTCATTTATGGATAGTGAAGAATCATCTAAATTATCACACGAAAAAGTTGGAACATTAAATAATTTAACGGCTTTGAAAAATAAAAGAGAAGTAATGAAATATAAAGTAACTCCTTTTAAAAATAAAACAAATGAAAAAATAAAGAATGGATATGAAAAAATAATGAATGATATTAACAATTTAACAAATCCAAATTTTATAGCTAATTTTGAAAAAAATACAATAAATCAATCATTTACTCAATTAAAAAATGCAATTGTTAATTCCAAAGAAGTAAATTCTGATTCAAAAAAATTTTTTTCAAATTTAAATTTTGATCAATATAATCAAAAAGGTATTGATGTTCAAATACATATTTCGAAATGTAAAGATTTTCTTTTAAATTATTTAAAAATTACTGATACTTTAAAAAATCAAAATAATTCAAAATCAAATACTGATTTTTTCATTAAATTTATTTTTGATGATCAACCTAAATATAATAAAACTTTCCAATTTAAAAGTAAAGATGAGTTAAATAAGATTAAAGTAATTATATTATTAAATTATAATCAAATTTCTAATCCTGGTTTTTATTTAAGTGATGGAAAAGAAATTGATTTTAATAAAGAAAAAGATTTATTGATTGGAGATTATTTCAAAGGAAAATTGTTGGAAGTTCATATTAGAAGTAAATAATCATTTAAAAATATTATAAAAAATATTGAAAAATAGATTTAAATAGATGAAAATTAAAAAATTTTAAAAAAAAACGAAATTTTTTTAATAAACAAATCTCAATTTCTATTATAAAATAATTTCCTAAATTTTTTATTTCTGAAGTGACTTTAACATTTCATCTAAAGAATCACCTCCTTCTGGTACAGCATTTTTTTGATTTTCAGCTTGAGGTTGATTAAGTTCATTTTTATTACTTCCAGGAAGAATATCATTAACTTCTAAACCAACTTCACTTAAAACTTGTTTATAAAGAGCTTCCTGTTCTTCAGGATCATCCATACTTTCCCCAATAGAATCAAGAACATCTTGCATCATTTCTTGTTTCATTTCTAATTTAGAATCTTCCTTCATCATAGTTTTTGCCAAATTATTTAATTTCTGAGTATCTAATTTAGAACTAACTAAAGTCATTGCTTTACCTGCTTGTTCCATTGCATCACTTAATTCATTTAATGTTGAAATTGATGCTATTCTCATTGATACTGCAGTTAATTGACCTGAAAATTCTGTCAATTTGTTAATTTGAGTAGTCATCCTTACTATGTCACGCGCCATCATCTTTGCTCCTGAATGCTGACCTTTCAA
This sequence comes from Isotricha intestinalis, assembly GCA_023807065.1. Taxonomy (NCBI): domain Eukaryota; phylum Ciliophora; class Litostomatea; order Vestibuliferida; family Isotrichidae; genus Isotricha; species Isotricha intestinalis. The sequence continues at coordinate 11,881 of JAJJLU010003852.1, forward strand.
TGCCATTTTCTTTATCTCTGACATCATCTTCTTCTTCTCTCTTTCTAATTTATTCTTCTCTCTATCTAATGAACGTTTACTACGATCTACCATACGTTTTTGATCACGAATTTGTTCTTTTACACTCTTTTCTGGTGGTAATGGTTCGTTTCCCATTTTTTTTATATTTTTTTTAGATTTTATTAATTTACTTTTTTAAAGATATTATTTCCCTTTTAGTTTGGATTTTTTATTATTTTTTTTAAATTGATTATTATTATTTTTTTTTTTAATTAATTTTCATATTTATGTTTAATATGATTCGGTGTTCTAGTAATAATAATATTATTTATGATAATGAAAGTAAGATTAAAAAATTACATTCAAAAAATAAAATAAAAGAAATTATTATTCCCATATTTAAAGAAGTAAAAAGTTTTGATAATATAAATAAAGACAAATTATTTGAAAAGAATGATAATATTCTTTTTAATAAAAGATTAAGTAATATTATACCTTCTAATAAAATACAAGAAAAAAGGATTATATTAAATAAAAAAACAAGAGAAATCGAAGAAGAAAAGAAAAATGATTGGTCTCAAATAATGGATATTATCCCTATAAATAAAACTAATAATATAATTTTAGATAAGAAAATAGAAAATAAAAAGATTAAAAATGAAAATAATAAAAAAGAAGAAAATAAAAATAAAATAATTGTAATTAAACAAGATGAAAATATAAATCATTTAAACAATAATAATATAATGAATAATAATAAATATAATAATAAAGAAGAAAATAAACAATTATTTGATATGAGAGAATTCTCTTTTGGAAAAAAAAATAATAATATTAAATTTAGTAAAAAAATATCAGAAGGAAATATTTGTAAATTTTCTCTAAATGAATCAATAATTGATAATATAGAAATTAATATTTTAATAAAATACTTATTTAATATAATTGGAATATCATGTGAATTAAATAAAATTTCTCCAAATATGAATTTTAATGATTTAACTTTTTTAAGTAAAAAAGATCTTGAATGTTTAGGTTTTGGAATTATAAGTAGAAATAGATTATGTAATATTGTTAAAAATTTTTCAAAATTTATAAAAGATAAAAAAGAAAGTTTTGATATTTCAAATAATAATAAAAATTTAAAATATTTATATGAATTTTTATCTAAGAATAAAGAAATCATTGTTGATAAAAAAAGTTATATTGAATTAGAAAATAAATATAATGATTATTTAAATAAAAAAAAAATGTATTTAGAGAAACAATATAAAAAAAATTTTCTTTCAAAAAAAAATAAATTTAATAAATTTCCTCTTAAAAGTTTAAGTAGAAATAAATCAATGAGTGAAAATTTAGTTATTAATAATGAAAAAAATTATTTTTATACAAAAGGTTTTTCAAGTATGAAATTAATTTTAACAAATAATAATAAATCATATTTTAAATCAAAACAAAAAAAATTATATGAAACATATTCCAAATTATATAAAGAAGTAGATAAATATTTTGATAAAGAAAAAGAAAGAGTATTCTTTTCTTTAAAAAAAATAGAAAAAATATAATTTTTTCAAATATAATATTCTACATTAATAAATAATATATTATTAATTAACAATATAAATAAAAAAAATTTTGAATCAAAAAAAAAAATAAAAAATGCAAAAAAAATTTAAAAACAATTTTCAATATTTAACAAGTGTAGAAACAATAAATGCGGATTTACTTACATTAACATATGGAGCATTAATAGTAAGATTAATAAAAGATTATGAAAAACCAGAAGAAATAAATGAGCAATTAGATAAAATGGGATATAATATAGGAATAAGATTAATCGATGATTACTTAGCAAAAAGTCACAATCCATATCCATTAAATTTTAAAGAAGCAATTGAAGTTATTTGTAGTGCTTTAGATTATTATTTAAAAGCTGGTTGTTTACCTCCAGAACCAATTCAAAATAAAGATATTGGAAATAATTCTTCTCCAATTGAATATAATATTTCTTTTTCATTTAATCCTTTAAATAATTATGTTGAATTACCTGAGAAATATAAAGGTTTATGGTATTCTAATATTATTTGTGGTGCTATTAGAGGTGCTTTGGAAGCTATTAATATTAGAATTGAATGTAAATATAATCAAGATGTGTTAAGGGAAGGACATACTAAAAATGAAATTAGAATTAAATTAATTGAAATTATTGAAGAAAAATTAGCTGAGGAAGAACAATAAGAAATTATTAATAATTAACTTATTAAATTAAAAAATATTGATTTAAAAAAATTAAATTCCAAAAAATTAATGTAAAACTTTTAATCAATATCTAATTCATTTAAATAAATAACATTAAATTCTTTTTTTTTCCATTTTGTAACTCTATTATTAGTCATTTCATAAGTTCCAGGTCCTAAAATGATATTTTTATATTGTAAATTATTAAAATCTCTAGGTTCACTGGAATTAAAAGGAGGAAAAATTTGTTTTTTATCAATAGTTTTATCAATATTATATTTTCCAGGTCCAACATCATCAGAATTTTTAATAATAAAGTTATTTTTAGGTAAACTAGAATTAAAAGGAGGAATTAATTTATTAGAACTTTTTTTAATATTATTATAATTAATAGATTTTAAAGTTTCAGGATGATAAATCCCTACAGGAGGAATTCTTATAATATCTTCAGGTAAAATATTATAAGAAGGTTTAGAAATAATAATATTATTTTTTCTAGCTTGTTCTAAATTAGTTATTATTCCTTTAAATTTAATAGTATTACTAATTCCAGTCGCACTATATGGATTTATATATGTTCCAGGACCTGGATTTTCATTTATTTGATCCATTGGATTTGTTGATGTTAATTTATTAAATCTTGGTGTTGTTTGACCAAATTTTTCAAATTTAGAATTAAAACTTTTTTGCTTTTTTGGTATTTGGAAATTCAATAATTTTATTTCATTTTTTTCTAAAGATTTAAATCTATTTGATGTTGCATTAAATGGATACATTTCCTTATCTTCGTCTTCATCATATATTTTATTTTTTTGACTTATTTTAAATTTATTTTTTAATTGTTTGATTTTATTCATATCATCTTTGAAATAATAAGTAGGTGAAGGAGCTCTTTTTTTTCTTTTTTCATAAATAGTATCACAATATTTATTAGGATTAATATTATCAATATTATAATCAAATCTAGGAAGATCAGAACCAAAATTAAATTTTTTCTTATTTTTTTTAATAGGATGATTTATACTTTTAAAACTACTCCATTTATCATCTTCATAATAATAACCAGGACCAGGGAAATTTCTTTGATTTTTATTAATTAAATGTTCATCACTTCTTCCTTTAATAAAAACAGGTAAATCTTTTTCTTTAATATTATATTTAACAATATTATTATTTTCTTTGATTTTATTATAATCAAAATTTGAAAAACCAGAAGTACTGGTTTTACTTAAACTATCAATGATTTTTTTTTGAATAATATCATTATTATTAGTATAATCAATAATTCTATTACTTCTAAATTTACTCCATTGAGTTCCAGTTTGATTCCAAGGAACATCTAATTCATAATTTCCAGGACCAACCATATCATTTTTTTCTCCTGTGAAAGTTTTATATAAATTAGGATTTTCTTTTGGAATTAATTTTCCATTTTCTAATATATCATATCCATATGAATGATGCTTTGATGGTATAGATGATATATGAGTAAATTTTTCCTTCTCAAAATCTACTGTTAATGCCTTTTTTAATTTATATATATCTCTTATATTTGATGATATATTTATCATTTGATTTTCATATGAATTATCTTCTGTACTTTTTTTTGAAGAAAATCTCTTAGATTGAATATTAAATCCTATTAATTCTTTTTTTTTTGCTGAAAGTAATTTTTTTAATTCTTTTTTATCATTTTTATTATTTGATTTTGAATTTTTGTGATTTTTATAAAATTCACTTGTTATTGTATTTCTTAAATTATTTAATTCTATTTTTCTTTCTTTATTTAAATTTTTATATATTTTTTCCTTTGATTTAAAATTTTTCATTTTTTTTATATTTTCATCAAAATAATATGAACCAGGTCCTGGATCTGAATTTTTTGTTATTGATGTTTTCATTCTTTCTGTAAATGTTCCAAAAGGAGCAAAATTTTGTTTTATTTTTCTCTTTTCTGTCTGATTTATATATTGACCTGGTCCTATTAATTCTGTTGATGGAAGTGTTTTTGCTTTAAAAAATTTATCTTCTTTATATAAAAATGCCATTTTTCAAATTTATTTTTTTTTTTTTGTTTTGTTTATTAGTTATTTTTCAAAAATATTTATTTTTTTTTTATTTTTTTTATAGGTTAAATTTTATTTGAAATTTTATTATTTTATTTATTTATTTTTGAATGTTTTCTTTTTTTATGTTATCTTCTGTTGTTGTTATTGATAATGATTTTATTGTGTCGTCATTTATATTTTCTTTTTCTCTTTTATTTAAAATTTCTTTTAGTTGTTTTATATCATTTTCAATCATTTTTATTTTTAATTTATAATTAGAAATTTCTTTTATTAATTCTCCATTTTTTTTCTTTAATAAAATATATTCTGAAGGATTATAATCAATACTATAATGAGAAGGAGATATTTGTTTATTTGATTTATATTTTGATATATTAAATTTAATTGGACTTTTTGTTTCTTGATTTTTTTTTGTTATTATATTTGATTTTACTGTTAATGATGATGAACAACTTTTATTTTTGTAATTTTTCATTTGTCTTTGACTTACTGTTTTTTCTTTTTTTATTTTTTGTATTCTGTTACTGAGAAGATTAAAAGAATAATTATTTTTCAGTTTTAAATAATCAACACTTTGTTTTTTATTGTGAAATGATTTCATTTGTTTTTCTAAATTTATTTATTTTATTCATTTAATTTTATTTTTTTGGTAGTTGAAATTATTTTTTTTCATTTATTTTTATTTTTTTGAGACCGTTGATATTTTATTTTTTTTATTATTTTATTATACTATATAGGTCATATTTTTAATCAAATATTTGTTTTTATACAATAAGATTTATTCGATAATAAATGATAAAAAATATCATATTTCCAATATAAGATAAAATAAGTTAAAAATATAAAAAAAAATGACAGATAAAAGAGAGGAAATAAAAGAGGCTAGCAATGAAAAATCTTCTGTAAAAGATCCATACGAAAAATACAGGACACCAAATTGGGAAGAAAATGAATTTGAAAATGGTCCATTAGGTGATGAAAAAAGAGTATGTCGTGATTGTGTATGTTGTATAATATTTGTAGTATTTCTCCTTTCTTTGGTGTATGTGGCGGTGTTCAGTTTTGATAAAGGAGATCCAAATTTAGTTTTATATCCTTATGATGAAGATAGTCATCAATGTGGAAAAGGTGATTTGAAAGATTATCCATATTTATATTTTTATAAAGCAAAAGATAATCTTAAAAAAGCAATCACAAGAAGAGAAATTAATGCTTTTTGCTTGTCTGAATGTCCAAATCAAGAATTAGAAGAAACACAATCATCAATAACTTTACCATGCTATCCAACAGAACAAAATAAAGATTGTATGGTAACAAAGAGTAATTATTATACATCTAAAAAATTTATAAACAGATTTTGTTTCCCTGCAAAAGCAGAAGAAGAAAATTATGATCCATTAAAAGACCCTGATAATATAGTAATTGGACCAGACGGTGAAATGTATGTTAAATATTCTGCTTTTTCAGCTCAAAATTCAGATGAAAGTGCCGGTGAACTATTTAATTTATCTTATTATACTAATAAAATAGGAGGCTGGATTAATGATATTATGGTCTCTAAATATGCTTGTCTTGGTTCTTTTATTTGGTCTCTTGCTTTCTGCTTAATTTTCATGGTTTTCATTCGATGTTGTACTGGTATTATTATTTATACTCTCATTTTCCTTGTTTTAATTATTTTCATTGTTTTAGGTGTTTTCCTTAGAAAAAAAGCTAGTGATTATGAAAAATTGAATGATGAAAAATATGAAAAAGCTATGACCGCTTTCTCATGGATTAGTTTTGGTGTAGCTTTTATATGGTTAGTTTTCATATTATGTATGTGTAATAAAATTAGATTAGCTGTTGCTTTATTGGAAGCTACTGGGAAATATATTCATCAAAATTGTTGTATAATATTTGTTCCTTTCTTATTCTTTATTATCACTGTTGTTTGGTATGGTTATTGGTGTATTTGTACAGTATATTTGGTTTCCAGAGGTGTCGAACAAGGAAAAAGTGAAATTATACCAAAAATTAATTTTACGAAACAACAAAGATATTTATTTTGGTATAATGTTTTCGCTTTATTGTATTTAAGTGAATTTATTAAAGCTTATTCACAATTTGTTTATGCTTCTTCGGCTGCAATATGGTATTTTTGCCATGAGAAAAAAACAGATAAACATAATATTTTGGTTTCTTTTAAAAGAGGAATAAGATATCATTGTGGTTCTTTGGCTTTTGGATCTTTAATTGTAGCAATAATTAAATTTATAATGTATTTTATGGAATATATTAAAAAAAAAGTAGAAAAAACAGTAGGTAAATCAAATTTAGGAAAATGTTATCGTTGTTTAATATCATGTTGTCAATGTTGTTTAAATTGTGTAGCAAGAACAATAGAATTTATAAATAAGCATGCATATATTCAAATAGCAGTTCGTGGGAAAAATTTCTGTGTTTCAGCATTTGAAGGATTTGGTTTATTAATAAGAAATTTAGGAAGATTTTCAACATTAATTTTATTAGGAAGCTTCTTTAGTTTATTTGGAACTTTATTCATAGGAGCAGCATCAGGATTTACTGGATATTTTATTGTTACTAAAGTTGATAGTATCAGTAAAGAATTAGATTCTCCTATTGCTCCCACTGTTCTTATGACTTTTATTGGTATAATTATTGGATATGTATCTATGAGTGTATTTGGAATGAGTGCTGATGCTTTAATGCATTCTTTCCTCTTAGACGAAGAAATTAATAAAGGACAAGCTAAAGCTTATCCTGAATTAGCTAAGTTTATGTCTGACGAAAGATAAGTTTAAAATATACTAGTTTTTTATATATTTTTTTTATTCTTTTCTTTTTATTTCAAAACAAAAAATCTTAAAAAAAGTAAAAGAAATATATGAAAAATAGTGAAAAATTATATATTTTACAATTTTTAAAAAATAAATAAATATCTGAAAATGACTTGTTTAAATATTTAAAAAATACCAAAAAAAAAATAAAATAAAAGAGATTATAAAATTCCATCATATTTCTGAATTAGTCTATCAACAGAATCATCAATAAGTGAAAAATTAGGTAAAATATTAATACTTTCCTTTTCAGGTTTGAGAATTTTTTCATAATCTTTTCCTCCCATAGGATTATTCATCATATTCATAGGTTGAGTCATCATTTGTTGTTGTTGACTGAACATATCAAAATCATCTCCACCATCAAAAAATTGTAGAATAGAATTAATACCAAAAACTAAAATTAAACACCAGGAAATAGCACTAACATAACTAACATCAACATCAGGTAAATTTAATCCTTGTTGCATCATTGAACGAAATTTTTGTGTTAAACCAAAAGGAATTTTTAATAGGATAAAACCTGAAAAAAAATAACCTCCTCCAACAAATATTAATATATAATATAAAGCATTTACTAAATTTTTTTTCATCATATCCCCCATCATATTTGGATTCATTAAATCAGGACTTTTTGATTCATATTTTTGAGAAAAAAAACCTGTCTCTTCTTTACAAAAAAAAGCTTTTCTTTGTTTAAATCCTTTTTCTGATATATACATAAAATTGTTTTTTAATAAATTTGCTCTATTTATTGCATTTTTTATTACTATGTCAGTATCTTTATTTTTCATCTCTGTTTTATAATCAAATGCTTCTATTGTTTTTGTCTCACTTTTTATTTTCTTCTCTGAACCTTGATTAAATATATATGTTAAGTATTTCATTAGTAATGATACACAAACTGTTATTAATGTTAATGGGATAAATACCCAATTTCTTAATGATGAATCAATTCTTAGAAACATTTTTTATTTAAATAAAAAAATTAAAAAGAAATACATAAAAAAAAAATAAAAAAAATCTTTTTAAAAAAAAAAATAAATAAAAAAAATGGAATCAAAAGAAGAAAAAGAGGAAAAAAAGGAAGAAGAAAAAGAGGAAAAAAAAGAAGAAGAAAAAGATGAGGAAAATTATGAAGGAATAGAAAAAAAATTAGGAGATTTAATGTTAAGAGGATGGACAATGTTAGCAGATTCATGTCCATTAGAATCATGTAAATGTCCCTTAATGCGTTCACCAGATGGTCAAAAATATTGTGTAAATTGTGAAATGTGGCAATTTGATAATAAGAAAAGAGAAAAAAAAAAATTTACTGAATTAATTCCTGTTAAAGAACAAAAAATTGCTGTTAAACATATGGAAATTACTAAACCTGTTAAAAATAAAATTTTGTTGGGTAATGATTCAGTTGAAAATATTTTAAAAGGAAAATTATTATATTTAGCTCAGAGATTAGATAAGGAAAGTGATTTAAGAAATATTGAAGAAATAATGAAAGCTATGAATTTAATGATGGATACTATTCTACATTATAAGAAAATTCAAAATAATAACAATTAATGTTTTATTTTTAGTTTTTTTATTTAAATTTTTTGATTTGTTTTTAAACTAATTGTTTTTTTTAGAAGAATAATAATTATATTGTGATATTTTAAATAGATTATTAAAGAAAATATTAAAATTATTTAAGATATTGTTTTTTTAAATTAAATTTACATCATTTTATTTATTTTTTATGTTTAAATAATTAAAAAATGAAAGAAATAAAAGTAAAACAAAATAAAAGTTTAGATAAAAACACTTTTAGATGTCATAATAATAACACTATTAAAAATGATTTCAATAAAATTACATTTTTATCTTTTGGAAATAGTAATAATAATGAAAAAATAAATTTTAATAATATTTTTGATAATCCTTTAAGTAGAAATAATTTCCCTTTAACGAATAATACAAGTGAACATAACTATTATATAAATTATAGTAAAACAATGGCAAAAATGAATAAATCACAAAGTAAAATAAAAAAAAATATATATTATATTAATAATTTAATTTATAAAAGAAATAATTCTGATAGTAGAAGAAGTAGAAATAAAAATTTAAATCCAATAAATTTAAAATTAATATATTCTTTTAAAAATAAAAAAGAAAGATTTAATAAATCAAAAAATCATTTTTTTCCTTATTTAAATTATTTAGATCCTGAAATAAAAAAATCATATGAATCATTAGTAAATAAAACTAAAAAATCACTTTTATTTATGGAAGAAAAAGATTTAAATATTGATTCTCAAATTGAAAATTTAGATAAGACAAAATATATTACAAATGAAACTTTTTGTAATAAAAGATATAATTCTACTTGTCAACAAATTTATTCTTATGATTCAAATAAAAGACAAAATTATAATTTACCATTTTTAGAAAATAAAACTATTTATAAAGGTTTAAATAATTTAAAAATAAAATTTTCAAATCCAATTGATAAAGCAAGAATAAAAAGTCTTTTAACCAATTTTCATCAATTAATAAAAATTAACAAATTTAAAAATGTTTAATAAATTAATCAAAAAAAAAATAAAATAAAAAACATAAAATAAATAAAATAACAAAATATATTAAAACAAACCTGAAAAAAATTAAAAAAAAAAAAATTGTAAAATAATAATCTTAAAAGAATATTTTTATACAACAAAAAAAAAAATGACGACAACAGAATCAGAAATAAACTATGAAATTCTTCCAGAAGACTACACTCAATATGATTTATCATTTAAAATAATAGTAATAGGTGATTCTGGAGTAGGAAAATCATGTTTAACTAACAAAGCAACAAAAAATATATTTGAAGAATCATATAATGCAACAGTAGGATTTGAATTTTTTTCATTTAATATAAAAATGTTTGAAAAAATAATTAAATTACAAATATGGGATACATGTGGTCAAGAATTATATAGAAGTTTAATTACAAATTTTTATAGAAATGCATCTTTAGCTATTATGGTTTATGCTATTAATAATAAAGATTCTTTTGATAATATTGATGTTTGGTTAAAAGAATTAAAAATTCATTCAAATCCTGATTCTAAAGTCTTTTTAATTGGAAATAAAATTGATTTGGAAAATGAAAGAAAAGTGAATAGAGAACAAGGAGAAGAATATTCCAATCAAAATAATTTTTCTTTGTTTATGGAATCTTCTGCTAAAACTGGATTTAATGCACAAAAAATTTTTATTGAAGCTGCCAGAATTTTATATAATAATTATTTGAAGTATAAAGATAAAAATGCTGATAATAATTCTGTTTTTAAAACAATGAAAAATAATGATAATAATCAATTAATTGGAAATACTCAAAAAAAAAGTACAGGGTGTTGTTAATTCAGGTTTTTTTATTTAAATTTTTTTTTTTGGTGTAATAATTAATTATTTTTTGGAATTATTTTAGTTATTAATTATTTTTAAAGGAAATTAGAAGTTATTTATTTATTAGTTTTCTTAATATTTTTCTTTTTTAAATATTTTTCATATCATATTTAAACATTGAATTAAAATAAATTAACATAAATCTAATTAAAGTGTTTTGAAAAACTTAAATTTCTTATAACACTATTTATATCTAAAAATTATGAAAAATATTGTATTTTCTTTAATAAAATGTTTCTATGACATTTATTTTATATTAAATAAATATGTAATGTAAATTGTTATATTAAACTCACAATTCATTTTCTAATTAAATTCATACAATTTTATTTTTATGAATTAATAAAGTAAATAATAAATAGAAGAATTTAAAAAATAAATAGAGAAAAAGCATTCAATAAAATAATGCTTAATCTCACACTTAATGTTCGATTAAAATTTTATATTCATCCTATATATCTTACTAATGAACTTGGATTTATTGAACAATAAAAATTATTTGTATGTTTTTTAATATTATCTAAATTTATTTTTGTATTTTTAATTTTGATTTTGTTGATTTAATTTCGGTCTTTCTGTTTTTTTATTCATTATAAATATGATTTCAAACAAATTGATTAAAAACTGATTTTTATTTAATTACCAATTTTTTTAATTAAAATTTTTATCTTAACCTTTTTGATTATAATTAAAATTATACATTTTATTCTTTTTTATATATAAAATTAAAAAAATAATGAATTTTTGATAAAAATTTGAATTTTTGAAAAAAGAAAAAAAAAGTTTAATGGATGAAATAAAAAATTTTATTGTTCAACATTCAATAACATTACCAAAAAGATTAAGTAGAAGAGTATCAATGGTAATATTAAAAAGTGAAAATTACGATGTGTTTTTAAAAAAAACAATAAATTTAATGAGACAATGTAAATATAGAGCTGCATTAAGTTTAATAGAATCAAAAAAAAATGTATTTTATCATTTTAATGATTCTTGGAAATATCAAATATTAGAATCGAATTGTATATTAAAAATAATAAAAAAAAAACTATCAAAACACCAAAAAGAAATATTAAATAATAATACTCATCAAAATTACAGTTTAATATTTTGGTTTAATCAAGTATTTTTTCTTTTAGAAATATTAACCTTAAATTTAAGAACAGATTTAGATAAAACATTAAATTTAAATGAAGAAATAAATATAAATAGAATAGAATATATAGTTCAAGTTCATTTATCATTAATATATTATTTATGTGTATATTCAAAAATAAAAGACCAAATTCCTCAATTATGTTCTTACTTTGCAATTACAGAAAGATTAATGAATTATATTAATTTTACTAGACAAGCAAAAACTTTAAATATATTTCAAAAAATATTATTATTAAGAGCTAATTTATTAATAGAAAATTTAGATTTTGAAAATAGTTTAAAATACCAGAAATTAACAATGGATATTTGTTTTAGAGAATTTTTTTTATTAGTTGACTTTGATTCTGGTTTAAATTCTTATAATTTACCAGGAAATAAAAAATATAAAGAATATATTTTTCAAAATATTATTAATATGGTTCTTTGTTTTTATTTAAGAGGAGTATGCTTTGAATTTTTTGGAAATATTACTAAATCAATTGAAGCTTATAAACAAAGTAGATGGATATCAGTTAAATTTTTAAAAGATAATCAAAGTGAATTCACTTGTTTTATGAAAAACATTGAAAAAAGAGCTTTTATTTATTTTTATATTATGGAAGATATCAAAAATGAAATTGAATTAATTAGGAATGAAAAAATTGAAAAAGAAAAAGAAAAAATTAAAAAACTTGAATTAGAAGAAAAAGAAAATGAAGAAATTTTAAAGAAAATTTCATCAGGACAGTCTTTAAATAATTTTGGAAATTTAGAACATATTTTATCGAATATAGGAACAGCAAATATTAGAGAAATAGAAACAGATAAATATAATCTTGGAAAAAGTAAAAAATCAAAATTTATTTTATCAACAATGTCAATGTTAAATAATTTATTAAGTTATAAATTCAATGATATTCTTCAAAATATGGAAAAAATAGAAATAAGTAAAATGGATAAAAATACAGAAAAAAAAATTCATAGAAGATTAGAACAATTGGAATATAATAGAAATTCTAATTTAAAAAAACAATTTTCTTTAAAAAATTATAAATCAAAAAGTTTATTGAAATTAAAATCACCTCAATTTACTAAAAAAAAATTAATATATTTTAAATCTTCAAATAATAATACTCAAACAAATAGTAATAAAAATTATAATAGTAATAATAAAAATTGTAATAGAAATAGTAAAGATAAAAGTGTTAGTATTAAAAGAAGATTTTTAAAAGGAGAAAAAAAGTTTAATTCTTTCATTTTAAATTCTTCTAATTTTTCAAAAAAGCTTTTAGAAAAAAAGAAATTTTTAGAAAAATTTAGCAAAAAAGAAATTGAATTTCATAAACAAAATTTATTTGCTAAAAAATTTGAAATTGATCCTGAGATTGAAGAATTTAATAAACATAAAGTAAATTTTGATGTTGAAAATACCTTTAATTTAAAATTAATATTAGCTCAATTTCAAAATCATCAAAAAAGCAAATTAAAATCAATGTTAAAAGATAATACATTAAATAATCAAAATAATTATAAAAAATTAATTCTGAAATCAACAAATATAAATGATAGAAAAATATTTTTGACTTCTCTAAGTTTACAAAATACTAAAAAACATGATAGTGATGATAAAACAAAAATAAATTCTAGTAATTTTGATATTATTAAACAATTAAATAAAGAAACTTTTGATATTAGTAAAATAATTGAAGAAAAAAATAAACTTTATAAATCTTGTTCTGTTCAAACAATGAAACCAAAAAATAAAAAAATTATTCAATTTTTTCAAAAAAATAATTATTAAAAAACAATTTTTTAAATATTTTTGTCAATATTTAATATATAGATAATTAAATAAATATTTAAAAATAAGATATTTTGTATTATTAAATGATACATCTTTGACACTATTATAAAATTTATTTGAAATATTACTAATCTTTAAATTATTCTTTATAACTTTTTTTTAATTATTTTTTTATGTTTAGAAGTGAACTATTTTTATTAAATGAAAATAGTGTAATATGATCTTTTATGAACAATAATTAATTCTTCAGTGTTAATTTATGTTTTTAACAAAAACCTTATTTGAATAAATAATTAATGTAAATTGTGTAAATTCGATTTAAGAAGGTAAATGAATTATTAATAATAAAAAAATATTTTTAAGGATTTTTACTATATTAAATAAATTGTTTAATTTTATTATTTTATATAAACGTTAAAGATGAGTGATAATGAAAAAGGAAATGTAATTGAAGATGAAGAAGAAGAAGTAGAAGAAGTAAGCAATAAAGTAGAAATAAATAAAGGAAATCAAATAAATGAAAAAAAAAATGTAAAAGGAAAAGAACATAATAAAAGAAAAGAACAAGAAGAAAACAATAATATAAATGATATAAGTGAAAACGAAAATTATGGAGTAGAAAAAATAGAATCAAGTGAAAATAATATAATTGAAGAAACATATCCTGAAAATTTAGATCCAAACGTAAGAAAATTAATTGAATTAGATTTTAATAAAATAGATAGAAATGAAATAGCAGAATTACTTTTACAAGATAATTTATTATCAACAAATAATATAAATTCAATATCAAATAAGAATTTAACTCAATCTTCAAAATATAATTCAAATACAAATACAATAAATAAAAATTATAATTCTCAAATGATAAAAAAAGAAAATAAAAAAGAAGATAAATATAAAAATATATCATCAACAATAAAAAATTATTTATCAGGAAATTTAAATAAGAAAAATTATTATAATAATGAATATATAAATAATCCAGAATTAACATATGATTTTAAATCAGCCACTCAAAAAGTAATATCAAAATTATCAGAAAAAGAGAAAAATTCAGAAATAATGAAAATATTATTTCCAGAAGGATTAAATAAAAAACAAAATTATAATTTTAATGAAAGAATTAATTTGATTTTATTGAAAAAACAAAAAGATTTAGAAAGAATTGCTACTCAATGTAATGATGAATATAATAAAAATCATACTTTTAATCCTAAAATTAATAAGAAAGATAATAATAAAAGAAGTTTAAAACAATTTATAAAAGATGAAGAGGATCATTTAAATAAAATGAAATGTGATATTGAAAAGTTAAAAAAAGAACAATTTGACAATTTTCAAAAAAATAATCCTTTAATTCCTAAAATCAATAAAACTAAAAAATATGATAAAAAAAATGAAAAAAAAGAAATTGTTTATAATAGATTATATTATAATAGAAATAAAAATGCTAAAAATGAATTAATTAAAAATGAAAAAGAATTAAATGAAAAAAATGAATTAAAAAAAAAAAAATTACAAGAAATTAAAAATAGAAAAATTTCCGTTACAAGACCTAAAAGTCAGGTCAAAGAGAAACCTGTTGTTAAAAAATATTTTTTACTTGATAAAGACCTTTCTACTAATAAAATTTTTTTAAAATATTTCGAAGGGAATTTTAAAAATATTTGTAAAAACTTTTTCGAGAATAATAATAATATTAATGAAAATAATGATTTTGAAAATTATGAAAATGAATTAAATTATGTTGGAGAAGATGAATTAAATGAAATTAATCAAGTCAATAATAATAATGAAGAAAGAAAAGAAGAAGAAAAAAAAGAAGAAGAAAAAAAAGAAGAAGAAAAGAAAGAAGAAGAAAAAAAAGAAGAAGAAAAAAAAGAAGAAGAAAAAAAAGAAGAAGAA
>JAJJLU010003853.1:0-27303 GCA_023807065.1 Isotricha intestinalis
TTCTCAATACAATAAGAGAACATATTTTAATAATCTTAAATGAAATATTTGAAAAAAAACAAACAAAAATAAAAGCTATTTTAGCAGAGCAATAAATATAAATAAATAAATGAAAAAATTAAAATGTTTTTCCCCTATTTTTTTTATAACACAAAATTTAATAATTTAATCAAATAAACTTTCATTATCTTTCTTAAAACAAAAGAAAAATTTTTTTCATTGAAATGTCTTGAATAATTAAACTAAAAAACTTATAAAAAATGAAAAATGAATCATCAGTAAACCAAATAAACAATAATATTCAAAATCATTATTATATAATTAAAGATTATTTTTTATAGTTTTACATTTATGAAAAATTCAAATTAAAAATAAATAATAGTAAAAAATAAAAAAAAGAAAACAAATTGAAAAAAAATATTCCTTAATCCACAAAAGTAATAATTTTAAATCAAAATTTTTAAATTAAAAAAATAATTAAACTCATATTGAATAAATATATAACCAAAAAAAAAAACAAATTCAAAATAATTAAAAAAAATGAATCAACCATCTCAAGATCCTTTAACACAAATACTTCAAAATGCATTAAGTGGAAATGACTCATTACGTAAAGAAGCGGAATCTCAAATAACAAGACTAGCCTCAGAAAATTTAAGTCAATTCTTAATAACTATCTCATCAAAAATTTCAAATGAACAAGAAGAAAAACGAATTCGTCAAATTTCAGCAACTTTAATAAAAAACATAATATCAAAAGATGAATATACTCAAAAATATTTAAACTTAGATCAAAAAGATAAAACTCAAATTAAAAATCATGTTTTATCAACTTTAGCTAGTCAAGATATTGATATTAGAAAAGCAGCGGGAAATGCAATTGCTTCTATTTGCAAAATTGAAATTCCTAATAAAGAATGGTTAGATATATTTGATACTTTAGTTAATACTTCTCAAAATGAAAATTTATATATTCAACTTGCTTCTATTACCACTTTAGGATTTATTTTTACTGAAATTTCTCCTAATGATATTCCACAAGATACTATTGCTAAAATTTTAAATTGTTTTTATAC
The DNA here is from genome assembly GCA_023807065.1 of Isotricha intestinalis. NCBI lineage: Eukaryota > Ciliophora > Litostomatea > Vestibuliferida > Isotrichidae > Isotricha > Isotricha intestinalis. The sequence goes on from JAJJLU010003853.1 coordinate 1,077, forward strand.
TATTTTAAAAAAAGATAATTTAAATTTAGAATTATGGGATAATACTTTAAAAGCTATTTTAAATTTTATTCCTTTTATTTCTGCTTTTGTCACTAATGATTCTCAGAAAATTGTTTTTTTTGATTTAATTAAATCTTCTTTAATAAATACTGATAAAAAAATTATAAATGATGCTTTATTAATTTTTATGGAATTAATAAGACTCTATTATGATAATTTTAATAATTATTTTAATACATTATTAGAAGTCACAAAAAATATTATGATAAATGCTGATGATGATAATAAAATTGTAGCATATGAAATTTGGTGTTCAATAGGTGATATTGAGGCTTATAGAATCAAAAAAGGAAATTTAAATAATTTAAATTTTTGTGAAAAAGCTTATCAAGAATTATTACCTATATTATTTAGTCATTTAAAAACAACTGATTATAACTCTGATGAATGGACTTTAAGAAAAGCTTCTGGAAGTTTATTAAATTTATTTTCTCAATGTTGTCAATATCAATTTATTGATAGTGTTTTAAAATTTATTGGAGAAAATATTAATCAATATAATGCTGATTTAACTAATATGTCTTTATTTGCTTTTGCTTCTATTTTAGAAACTCAACATCACTCTCAATTATTTATTACAGTTAATCAATCTTTAGAAATGATAAGTAATTTTTTATGTGATGAAAAAACTCCAGATCATTTAAAAGAAGTTTGTGCTTGGACAATAGAAAGAATATGTGATTCTTATGGTTTAGATATATTAAATGATAAAAAAAATACTTATGGAAAATTAATAGAATTAATTTTATCTCTTTTACCAAAAATGAAAAGAAAAGTTTGTTTTAATTTATGTAATGGATTAAATTCATTAATTAAAATTATTAATAATGATTCAAATTCAAATGAATTAAGCCCTTTTTGTCCAAGATTAATAAATACTTTAATAACATTAGCAACTCAAAGTGGAAGTTATAATACCGAAAATAATGTTTCTTTAGCTTGTTTTTTTACTATTGGAACAATAGCTGAACATTCAGCTAAAGATGTTTCTAATGTTATAATATCTAATTTTAACATATTATTTGAAATGTATAAAAAAACTTTGAATCCTACTATTTTTCCTGATAATAATATGAGAAATAATTATCAAATATATATTATAACAACATTATCATCTTTTGTTTTATATGGTGGAATAAGTGACTCAGATTTAGTTCAATTATATAATAGTATTATAACAGCTTTTAAACAAAGAAATAGTGTTTTTGATGAAGCAATGACTTTAGTTGGTTCAATTGCATTATCTTTAGAACAAAAATTTGATAATTTAATGCAAGATTTTAATCAATATTTATCTATAGGATTAAATTCAACTCAAGATGCAGGGTTATGTAGAGCAAGTATTCATTGTATGAGTGATATTATTAGAAGCTTAAATAATTTATTTTCAAAATACATTAGTTTTTTTTTCCCGGGTATACTTCAAATATTATCTAATCCTGATATTGATAAATCTCTTAAACCACATGCTTTTAATGTTATTAGTGATTTATTTTATTGCTGTCCTAATGATATTTTCCCTTATTATAATTCTATTATGAATTTATTAGGTTCTGCTTTACAAGCTGCAATGAATATTCAAAATTTTGATGATTCTGAAAATATAGAATATTTCCAAGATTTAAGAGAACATATTATTGAAACTTTAACTTGTATTTTCAATTCTATAACTGATATTAATAAACAAGATGAATTTATTATTTATGTTGGTCCTATTTTCACTTTTATTAATACTATTTGTTTAGACCAAAAATGCATTTCTGCTGAAATTTTAAAAAGTTCTTTAGGATTAATTGGGGATTTTTGCAAAGCTTATGGAAAAAATATTAAAAATTTAATTAATCCTAATGTAGTTCAAAGTATTATTGAAAATTTAAAAAAACCTATGTTTTATAATACTGATCAAAATATTGGAAAAATTATTCATTATGGACAAAAAATGGTTGAAAATGTTTTGAGTTCTTAATATTTTTTTAAAAAAAATTAAATAATTTAATTAATAAATTATAAATAATAATTTAAAAAAATATTTAAATTAAAAAAAGTTAAATATATTTTTTTTTTTGTTGAGAGAACTAAAAAAGAATAAAATAAATTACATTAAAAATGGTTAAAGTATATTCAACATATCTTAAAAAAAACAATTTATAACAAAAAATTTATTAATTAATATAGCTAGAATCAAGATTTAATCTTTCTCTAATATGTAATTGAAATTCAAATAGATTATATGATTTATTTCAAAATCTTTTATAATAATTATAAAAAACTTTATTTTTTAAATTTATCATTGGTTTACATAATGATATAAATAATAAAGATTAAAACGAGTTTAAATTTTTAAATGAAATAAAAAAAATTTGTTACATTTTATTCATTTAAAATTCAAATTTTCATAATAATATTAAAAAATTTTATTTTATTTGAATCAATTGTAAATATGCTCAAAATTGTGCAGAGAAATGTAAATGAAAATCATTGATTCATAGACAATCACAATATATGTTATTGAATCCTTAAATATAAAGAGAGTTTATACTAATTAACATTGAATTAAATAACAATGAAAGCAAACATATTATTTTTGTATATAGAGATAATTTATAAAAATCAATTTTTCTTATTGTATTTTATATATGATTTTTACCAATTTATAAGAATAAATATGGGGAAGAATTCTGTCAAAAATTTGGCAAAGAATCTGAAAAGGATATTAAAATAATTATTAATTGAAGAATTATAAAAAAAACAAATACATTTCTTCGTTGCTGATGATGCGAAAAAATTATCTTAGATATCATATTAAAATTTATATGAGAATTAAAGTAATTTTTAAAATATAAATCAGAAAATATTTAAATAAAATATTTAAATAAAAAAAAATGTTTATTTCTCAAAAATAAAAAAGAATTTAAAAAAATCTTTTTAAAAACTGAATAAGGAAAAAAATACAATAATATTTCAATTCATTATTTATTATCCATAAATATAATAACTTTTTTAGTTACAATTAATGTTTTTTTAATTTATAAAAATTAAATAAAAAAACAGTATTTAATTTAAATAAATGTTAAAATTATTTATATCAATAATATCATTTTCCCTCATTTTTTCGTTAGTAAAAATTCCTTTTAAAACAAAGGAAAATCCAATAAATCAAAATTTAACATATATTGATTCAAGAGTAAAAAATTTTGAAATGGGAGAAATTTTCATAGGAGAACCTCCTCAAAAAATAAGATTAAATATAGCAACGTCATATTATCACTTTATAATAGCTACTTCAAAAAAAAAAATAAATGATATTTATTCCAATATTTCTTCATCAACAAGTTCTTTAATTTCAACTGAAAAAAAAACATATTATTATAAAAATTATAGAGGTGGATTTTTAGCTCAAGAAAATTTTAAGTTTTATAATGAAAAAAATAAAAAAAAATCATATAATAATATTCCTTTTTTTATTAATGATTTTGATGGTGAATCTTCAGGTTTATTAGGGTTAAATTTTTTAAAAGAAAGGGATGATGAAGATTTAAATTTTATTAAGGTTTTATTGGAAAAAAAAATAATTTCTTCTTCAATTTGGAGTATAAAATATTTAAATGATAATGAAGGTGAATTAATAATTGGGGATTATCCTCATAAATATAATAATAATTATAATGAAAATTTTTTAAAATTTACAAAGGTAGAAATAAACTATAATAAAGATTGGAAAATTCAATTTGATGAAATTAAATATGATAATATTACTTCTGAAAAAAGTAAATTTGGTATTTTTGTTATTGAAAGTGGATTAATAAAGGCACCAAACGAATATAAAAATTTATTTTTAAAAAAAGTAAATAAAACAAATAATTGTTTTGAATTACAAAGAGAATTTGCATTTGTTTATTATTATTGCAATAAAAATACTAATATTAAATTACTTCCTACTATTTACTTTTATCATAGAGAATTAAATTTTACTTTCAATTTAACTTATGAAGATTTATTTGTAGAAAAAAATGGAAATTATTATCTTTTAATAGCTTTCAATAATAATTATGGTTTTAGTGAATGGACTTTTGGAAGAATTTTTATGAAAAAATATGAAATAATTTTTGACCCTGAAAATAAATTAATTGGATTTTATAATGATTTTAAGAGTAAATCTATTAATTTTACTTTTACAATTTTAATAATATTTATTATAACAATAATTGGATTAATTGCTATAATAAATCATATAATGAAATTAAAAAAAAGAAAAGTAAGAGTTAATGAAATTGATGAAGTATTTGATTATGTTCCTGCAAATCAAGAGATATTAGGTATAAAATAAACAAATTAGAATGACACTATAAAAAATAGTATTATTGATCAATTTCATATTATATACTATTACCTTTAATATATAATTAATAATCTTTTTAGGGTTTGTTTAATTTTATTTAATAATTTTTAAATATTTCAATTTTCACAAAAATAAAACAATTAAATTAAATGCTCTTTTTTTATTTTAAAAAAAAATATATATATATATTTACTTAGATATAAATGCCTTTGAACACTATCCTTCTGATTTAACTAGAATATTTGCAAAAAGAATTAATTAACAAGGGTTAAAATTACTCTTGATAATATTTAAAACTTTTTCGTGATTTGATATATTTATATCCAAATTTTATTTTTATAATCATAAGAATTAACTTTATTTCCACTAAAAGAAATATTTTTTTTTCTTATATAAATATTAATTTATAATTTAAAATCCATAATTAAACAAAGTGAAAATAAAATGTATAGATTAACAAACTAATATTCATTGGATTTCTTCTCGTAATTAATTTAAAATAATTAACTTTATTTGATTTTAATTATTTGTTGAAATAGATTAAAGAAAATTCAAAATAAATCTAATTCTTTAAGTTACACTATTTTTTGATTCAATTATTATATTCAATATTTTTATTTATATTTAATTTGTTTTTTTGTATGAAACGTAAAAATAAAATTATATTATAAGAAATGTACAACTTTTTTTATAAAATATAATTATGTTTTAATGTTGGTGACTTAATTAAATTTTGAAGTATTTTTTTATAAAGTTTTTTTAATTTTTTATTTTTTTTATATTCATATTATTTATTTAATATTTTATTCAAAAAAAGGATTTCTAAATAAAAAAAATAAAAAAAAATTTACCCTTTTTTATCTTAATTGGTCAATAATATTTTTTTTCAGTTCTGAAATGATCATTTTATGTTTATTTTCATCCAGTTACAATAAAAATTGCTGGTTGAGCGACTGCTTGGATATATAGGAATTAATAGAATTCGTTTCACACTTTAATTATGCTTATTTTTATTAGTTTCTTTGATTAATTTTATTTTTCTTTATATTTTCTTTATTTACTCTTCTTTTATTTTTTCCATATATTTATTGAAAAAGTTTAAATTATGAATTATAAAATTACATTTTTCTAATATTTTCAAATTGTTAACTTTTTTAATTATTTTTTTTTTTCAATTATATCCCTATTTCCCAAAATCCAAAATCCTAATTTATAAAAAAAAGGAAATTCAAAAGCCTTTTTTTGATTAAAATATACTAATATATATATAACTTCCCGATTTACAAAAAAATTACAAAAAAGAAATCTTCAAATATTTCAAATTAATTAAAACCGAAAAAAAACTTTCTTCTTTTTGATTTTTTTTCATTAAGAACACTAAATTTTTGAAATTCAATGAATAACTTAATTCCTTTCTCAGTTTCATTCAAATCAACTATTTTTTTAATCTCTTTTTTATCTCTATTTAGCCATTCATTTTCAATTACATCTTTATGACCAAATCTTTTATCAGCATCAAGTTGAATTAAATTTTGAGTAAAATATAAAGAATCATTACTATAAAAATTGTCTTTTGAATTTTTTTTCATTTCACGATTTTCTTCAATTTTTTTTTCAATTTTTTCAATTCCCTGATTTATTTGATTTTTACATTCGTTTTTATCATATTTTAAGCATTTTTTCTTAGAAATTAAATTTTCTTCAAATTGCATCAAATAAGAAATACAGCCAAGAGCAAAAATATCATTTTTACCTGCATTTAAATAAGAAACTTCATTATCAAAACATTCAATTGGACTAAATTCGTCTGTTCCAGAAGATATTCTTATTTTATTTTGATGTTTAGCTATACTTTTAGTTAGAGAGAAATCACATAATTTTAAAGTATAATTATCTCCTATTAAAATATTTCCAGGTTTTATATCACCATGAATTAAATTATTTGTATATAGGAAGAATAATCCTTTCACTATTTGATTAATAAAAAACTTCATTGTGTATTCTGACATTAATTTTATATAAGGGAATTTTCTATTGTTTATGGTTAATCTTAATATATTATATTTTTGAAAATGAGAAATAAATATACTTAAATCCCTATATCTGGCTTTTTCCATTATAATTGCAAATACCGAAAATATTTTATTTTTTTCAATTTGATATTGGAAATTTGTTGCATTTATACTTTTAATTATGTTAATATTATATAAATTCCTAGATAAATTTAATTCTTGCTTTGTATTTGATTCATATATAGATTCTTTTCCTTTGTTTTTTTTAATTGGAATTATTTTTATTGCATATGTTTTGTTTGGAGTGATGTTATAACTCATTTCACATACTATTCCAAAAGAGCCATGTCCAAGAGTATTTAGTATCTTAATTTTCTTTTGAGAATTCAAACATAAGTTTTCTGATATTTTTTGAGAAAAGTCATCATATGGAGCTTTGAATTCATTAATTTCAATAAATTTTAAATTTTTTTTCATTTTTAATTAAAAAAAGATTTTTTATTCCTATCTTATATTAATATTAATATTAAACATTGAAAAAAATAGTGAATATATAAAAAAAAAGGAATTTAAATATATTTTATATTGTGATTTATTATATTCAAACAAATTTTATTTGAAAACAATAATTTCAATTTTAAAAAATAACTAAAAAAATAAATAAAAATGGAAAATAAATCACTATCTTTTTCTCATGAATGCCTTCAATCAATTCAAACTAGTTACGATAATTCAAAAGATTTAAACTTTGAATATTCAAATTATAATAATCAAAAACTTAAAGAATTAAAAATATTAACAAAAATAAAAAATTTGATTAATAAAAAAATATCTTCTATTATAACTTTAGAAAAATTAATATATAAAAAATTGAATGAAAAATATAAAAAAGATACAAATTTCTATAATATAAAAAAAATAAATGAAATAATAAGTAATGAAAATACTCATATAGTAGCAGAATTTAAAGATTATTTAATAAATGGGGATTATTCAGAATTTTTACAAAGAACATATGTAGCATCTGAATGTAAAAATTTTCTTCCAAAAATTTTTCAATATTATAATAATTATTCGGTCATTTTTCCAAATTATGTTGTTTTACCTGAATCAAAATATATTTATAAAAATATTCAAAGAAAACAAAGAGTTATTGATAATCAACAAGATATAGAAGATAAAAATGAAAAAATTAAAAAAGGTTTAATTAAAGAAAAATTATTTGATGAAAAATTTTTTAACGGAAAAGCTTTAGATTCTATTTTAGAACAAACTGATACTAGTGCAATTAAAAAATTGTTTGGTGTAAAAGAAAAAAATAATGATTCTAAAAATATTAGTTTAGAAAATATTATCAATAAAATCATTAACGCTGAAAATAATCATAAATTAGTTAATGAAAGAAAAATTTCAATTACAACTTTAAAAAAAATGAAAGATATAAACATAAAAAAATTAGGAATTAATTTAAATTTTTATATTATAAATTCTAAAATAAAAGGAAGAAATTATAATAGATATTTAAATGCAGGATACAAATGTGGTTCAAGTAATTATATAAATAAAAGAAAAAATAATTTATTCAATGTAAATAATACAACTTCAAATGGAATGAAAAATACAAGAGTATCTTCAACCACAATTGATATTGATCTAAAAAATATGAATAATATTAATTATCAAAATCCTAATACTTCATTAAATGTTACTTCAAGAAAAATAAAAAATAAAAATAATATAATTACTTCCAATTATCCTGAGAAAAAATCAAATATTATTCAAAATTTATATACAAATAATAACAAAGAATATATTATGAAAATTTTTAAAGAAAAAAAAACTAAATTATTAAATTCTTCAAACAGAAATAAATCAAATAAAAGAAATATTAAATCATTTTCTCCAATTAATAAATCATCATCAAAAAATAAAATTATAAATGTAATTAAAAAAGAAAATAAGCATTTATCTCCTTCATCATCAATTATTAAACAAATATCATCTTATAATTATAAAAAATCAAATTCAAATATAAAATCTAGAATAAATATAAATAAAATACATAAATCTACTATTTCTCATAGTAATAGTAGAGAAAAAAGTAATATCAGTCAAAAAAAGAATCAAATCAAAGAAATTTCAAATCCACTTAATGAAAAAGGTTTTTTTAAACAATATGAATTAAAAAAAATTAACCGAAAAAGTATTAATTCAAGTAAAAAATTGTCTATGTCTCTTCCTTCTAATAAAAAAAATTTAACTTCTTCGAATAACATTAATATAAATATTAATAAAAAGGAAAATAAAGAAAAAACTAAGTTAAAAGGAATAAAAAATATTAAAAATATTTTTTATAGGGAAGTATTATATCATAAGCCAAATCATAAAAAGATTAATTCAAATATATGTAAAAGAAATAATTTAAATGTTTTAACTGGGAGTACTGATAATAATATTTTAAAAAGTTATAATAATATTATAAATAAAAATAAAAATAAATTTAATAAAGTTTTTTCAAATAAAAATATTAAAGGAATCCAAATAAAAGGATTTAAACGTTTTAAAAGGAATTCAAATTCAATTTCAAGAAATAATTCAAATACAGAAAGAATTATTTTCAGTGAAGTTTTAATAAATAAAATTGGAAAATTAAAAGAAAATAAAAATAAAGTATATAGTAAAACTTATTTAGATTTAAATAAAAAGAAATTTTAATTTGAGAAATAAAATTTGTAATTATTACTATAATCAAACAAATAAAAAATACAATAAATTTTTAATTTAATTCAATAAATTAAAATTTATTAATTTCATAAAAATTTTTTTTAATGGAAAATGAAAACGAAGAAAATGAAGTAAAAATGCAAGAAAATGAAAACGAAGAAAATGAAGTTAAAAAAGAGGAAAAAGAAAATGAAGATAATGAACAATATGAACCAACAATAAAAGATGCAAATATATTTGATATAGAAGAAGATAATCAAGATTTAAAGGAAAAAGAAAATTCCAAATATAATACAAACCAATTTTTTACAAATGATACTTTCAATTCAATTAATTCTCTACTTCAATATAGTGAAAATAAAAATAAACAAAAAGAAGAAAAAAAATTTATTTATGATTCATTTGAACAAATGTATTATAAATCAAAAAGAAATAAAAATAAATTTTCATTTGATTTTAATTCAATGAAAGGAAAAAATGCATTCAAATATAAAGAACTTTTAAAAGAAATAAATCTAATTGATTCTATCAATTATGAAAATAAAAATAAAAATTATATTCCTTATAAAACTTTTAATTCTACATCTACTTTTTATACAAGAAATATTTCTCCTGAACCAAAAAATAACATTTCTTCTTATAGAAATTCAAATATAAATTTTACTCAAAAAAATAATGATTTATTTTCAGAATTAAAATTTCCTTCTAAAGATATATTTAATTTATCTGAATTATCCAAAGATAAATTGAATAATAATTTTTTTAATATTGGTTCTAGTTCAAACAGTAATAGAATTAATTTTAGAACTGAAAAATATCCTTTGAGTCATTATTATAATAATGAATTGAAATTTTTTGGTGATATTTTAGGAAAAAATGATAAAGAAAAATTTTTGAAATTTCCTAAAAATCATCAAAGTTTCCTTACAACGAATTTTTCAAAGAATTTAGAAAAAAACAAAGCCTTAGAAAAATTGAAAAATTGGGATTCTTAAATAATTTAATATTTAATAAATTTTAAAAAACATTTAAAAAATATAAATATTATATTATGAATCATACAATAACAATATTATGATTAAAATAATATATTTTTTAAATATATTATCAAAGATAAAATAATATATCCAGAAATATAAAAAACCCAAAAAAGAAAGATAATAAAGAGTAATAAAGAGTGATAATGATAGAACTATACAATTTATTCCTCCTGATGGTGAATTTGAATTAATGAGTTATAGATTAGATATGCAATTAAGACCTTTAATTTCTGTAGAAGTTAGTATTAAAAACAAAAGTGAAACTCATATTGAATATTCTGCTAAAGCAAAAACAAATTTTAAAAATAGATCAGTTGCTAATAATGTTTCTATATATATTCCAGTTCCTTTAGATATTCAAAATGCTACTTTTAAAACTTCAGTTGGCTCAGTTATTTATTTAAGTGATAGAGAAGATTTATTATGGAATATTAAAAAATTTGAAGGACAAACTGAATTAAGTATGGTTTGCTCTTTTCAAGTTCCTACTGTTAGAATTGATGACCCTAATAAACATTTGAAAAGACCTATTCAAGTTAGTTTTGAAATTCCATATTTTACTGTTTCTGGATTACAAGTTAGATATATGAAAATTAATGAAAAAAGTAATTATGAAGCTGTTCCTTGGGTTAGATACCTGACTAAAAATGGAAATTATTCTATTAGGATTATATAATTTTTTTGTCTGTCTTTTTGAGAGTTTTGAAGATATGTTTTTTAATAGTTTATTATAAAAAAGATTAATAATTTATACTAATTTATATTTTTTTTATTTTTTATGTTTATTTATTTTAATTACAGAAAGAAATAATATTTTATTTCTTTGATTTTATAGATATTTAATATAAATATATTTAATTTATTTAATTAAAAAATAATGAATCAAAAAGAGAAAAATATGTAAGAAGATAAATAATATTTTATAGAAATAATTTTTTGTCGCTTTTTACATCTCCAATTAAAAAAATAAAACAAAAAATAAATTTACAAGAAAAAAAGTCTCCTTCAATTAAAGAAAATTCTAATAAAAATTCAACTATTTCACATAATTTAATTAATCTTCATTCTCCAGATATGAAGAGAAAAAATAATTTTTTCAAAGAAATAAATGAATATAATGATAATTCAAGAAATACTTATAATAAATATAAACAAGATTTACCAAAATTATTTTTTCAATCTCAAAAAAAAACTCCATTAATAAATAGTTCGAATTCAAAAAATATTACAGTGATAAAAACAGATGTTCCAATTTCAAATTCAGATAATTCTTTTTCTAGTAGTTATAATTCATCAGCAAGAACTTTTTTATTTTATGAACCAAAAATAAGAAAATTTAATTCGATGAAAAGAGAAAATGAAAAGATTTCAAGAAATAAAAAAAAAAATTCAACATTAAGTTATTTTAATTCCATTGATAACATTAATAAAACTGAAAGAAATATTAGTTTAAAAAAAGATTTACCTGATTTTATAAATAATAATATATATAAAACAGTTTGTTTAACTGAAAGAAATGAAAATAAAAATTTATTAAATAATATAATGTTAAAATCTATAAGTGAAAAAGAACCTATTAAAATAAATACTAATAGTAATAAAACCATTATTAATCAAAAACAAAATTTTTTTCTGAATAAAAATAGTAATACTTCTGATAAGAGTAATATTAAAAGAAAACCAATAAAATTTTCATCATTTAATAATCTTTCAAATAACAATAATACATCTAAAGAAGATAAAAGAAAATTTAGAAAAAAAAAGGAGACAAAAACTTATATTTTAAATAGAAATTCATTCAATTTAGAAAATAATAATAATAAAAATTTAAAATTACATTATAATTCAGATGATGGAGGAGATTTTAAAAAAAAGATTATTGAAAATATAAATAAAAATCTACTTAAAACTTTTACTATTTCTTCAGATAAAAAAAACAACAGTTTATCAAAAATTTCTGAAGTTGTAAATGATAGTTTAAATAAGTCATATTGTAAATCACATTTTGGAGGAAATGGAAAAGAAACAATTAAACAAATATTATTAGGAAAAAATAATGATAATCCAATTAAGCAAAATTTAAATGCAAATTCATTTTTAAATTTAGATTATAGTAATGATTCAGATTTTGAAGATAATTCTTCAGGAAGTGTTAAATCTAAAAAAGAAATTCAAAATCTTTCTTTTTATTTAAATAAAAAATTATGTTTATCAAAGAATAATATTAGGAAAATTAAAGTAGATAAAAAAAATTTATTTGAAAATCAAATTTCAGATAAATTAATTTCTATTCAAAAAAATATAAATATAAATCAAGATAAAATATTGATTTTAATACAAAAAGGTAAGTCAAATTTAATAATAAAATCACAAAAAGATATGAATGAAAAATTAAAAAAGAATGTTAAAAAAGGAATAAAAGAATCTTCTAAAATATATATTTCATATTTTAAAAAAGATAATAAATTAGATAAAAAAATTAAAAAAATGGGAAGAAATTATTTATGTTTATTAAAAATAAAAAATAAAATAAATTTAAATAGGTCTTTTATTCAGGATAAACTTTTTCCAAATTATTTTGAGTTAGATATTTATGAATTAATTTTTATGCAAAAATATTTTGGAAAAAATTCACAAATAATCAATAATCAAACAATAAACAATTTTGATAAAAATATAAAACAAACAGTGTCTCAAAATTCATTAGCACCTATAAATTATGATTTTCTTCCTCGAAAAGATTTTCTTTTTATATGTTCATTTTATAAAACAGATTTTGAATATGAAATAAAAAATAAATTTACTCAAAAAAAGTTTATTCCATTAGAACAAAAGAAAAATAATAGAAAATCAATTATAAATAAAAATAATCAAACAAATAGATTTATAAGAAGATCAGCTTGGAAATTTTTATTTACCAAAGAAATGATTAATAATAAAAAAGAAAATAACAAATTTTTATTAAATAATGCATTATCAAGAAATAACTTTTATTCAAGATATGATATTTATAAAAAGAAATCAAATAGTGAAAAAAAAATAGAAAAAAAATTTGAAAAATCAAAAGCAAAAATACATAAAAGAAACAATACTTTTTTTCTTAATGATGGTTATGTAAATAAATTTCAAATGTTATCAAGAGTTGATGATTTAAAACATAAAATAATACAATCACTAAATAAAACAAATGATAGTATATTTTTTTATATTAAAGATAGGAATTTCCCAGGCTTTAAAAATTTTTTTGAAAAATTTAAAATAAATCCAGATTTAACTGATAAAAATGGTAATTCATTATTAATTTTAGCTGTTAAAAGTAATTGTTTTCAAATTGTAAATTATTTAATAAATAAAGGTTCTTCTGTTAATTTTCAAAATAAAAATAATAATACTCCTTTACATTTTGCTTTAACTTTAAGAAATTTTGAAATTGCAGATATGCTTATTAAACAAGGTGCTGATGAACAAATACCAAATAAATTAGGAATATTACCTTGGCAATGTTTAGATAATGGATTGTCTATTATGTAATTATTTAATTATAAAAGTTTATTTATTTGTATTATATTTGAAATTTCATTTTATATAAATGAAAAAAATAAAATAATTACTTCCTATTTTAAATTATACCAAATAATTTATTTATTAATCAATAAAAATAATGTTTCTATTTCATAATTAAATATATAATAATAATTAATATAAAAATAATTCCTATCCCAATAATTATTTTATTTCTGTATTTTTTAAATTTAATATGCTTTTCAAAATTATAAGAATCTTTTTGAAATTTCATTCTTTGTTCTTTTTTTTTAGAAGATTTATTTTGTAATTCATGCATTTCTCCAACATTATTTGTTCTGTTTTTACCACTTGATTTTTTGTCTTTTTTAATATCATTTAGGTGAGAATTTAGCATTGAACTTTTATTTGATTGATCATCACTTTGGTTTAATATTATATCAATTAAACTATTTTTAGTTAGTTTTGATAAATTTGATTCTTGATATTTTTCAATAGAAAATTTTAAATTTTGTTTTCCTACATTTGTTAATTCTCCATTTTTATCTACTAATTTTTTAATTCCTTGATGATCAATATCTTCCATTAATTCAAATATTAAATTTTCTTTTTTACAATATTGAGAATTTTTTCTTACTGCTGCTAAATAAAAAAAATCTGATGTTGTAATCATATAATAAATCATATGATTTTCTAAAGATAATTTATTCTTTTTTCCTTTTATAGATGAATTATCTGTTCTTAAAAGTTCTCTTGATTTTAAAACAATATCATTGAAATCATTTATATTATTATTAATATCTGAATTATCCAAAAAATTTCCTATTTCTTTATGAGTAGCTTGATTTGCAATTAAAAAATAATAAATAGAAGTACTAAACTCATCTTTATTATTACTAGACATTAAAATTCAAATTATAATAATAAGTTAATTTTTTTTTACTTTTCATTCATTAATCTAAAATATTAAGAAAAAAAATTAATATATATACAATTATATAAACATATATTCTTAATTTTATTATGATATATCAAATTATATATATTAAATAGTTGGAACAGGTTCTTTAAAGAATGCGGTATTAAAAAGCGTTGAACCATCCTTTACTAAATATTCTTGCCTTTTAATATATATTTCAATAAAAGAAAGCATAACAATAATTATAACTAACTCAAATAAAAAAAATACAATATTTAACAAAATAGTAATACTAGTTAAATGATTTTTTATTTTTTTATAATCATTAATGAAAGATATATAAAATTGATCTTGAATTTTACTAAAAACAAATTCAATATTCTCTTGTACTCTATCAAATACTTCAGTTACAATATATTCTCTAATATTTGCTTTACTTACATAACCTTTACCATTTAATAATAATAAATTTTCATAATCTCCTATGATTTGACTATACTTTTGTGCAATTAATTCATAACCTAAAATAATACCTTCTAAACAATAACCATTGTCTCTTAATAAAAAATTTTGACATAATAAATATCCAGTACACAAATATTCAGTATCAATATTTGAATCATTCATTTTTAAATTCACTTGACCCCAAAAATATTTAATTTTATCAAAAATTTGAAAATCAGAAGATGAAGTAATTAAAGAAATTTGTTTTTCATAATTAGATATATCAACACTATAATTTAATAAATCATCAGTGACTTCACTTTGAGTTAAAATTAATTTTCTTAAAGAACTCATAATTTGAGGAAGAGAATTAAAATACACTATAAAATTATTAAAAGCATTAATTAATATTTCTGATTGAGAATTATAAGTAATAGTATTATTTAAATGAAGATAAAAAATAACACAAGAAGTAATTGCAAAAAATCCAACAACAATTACCATAACATAAGAAATTGTTACTTGTTGTTGATTTAATAATTTTAATAATTTAACATTTGAAATCGCTGCTTCCTTATTACTCATAGAATGTTTTTCATTAATTTTCACTTCTTTTTTATCTTTTAAATTTTTTTTATTATCTTTATTTAAAATAGATAATCCTTGTTTTGCTCCTATTAAATTTTGATTTGTTGAACTTTGATTAGTTACATTTGCAGCTGAAGTTAAATTTGATTTAGAATTCATCGATTGAGGTGAAATTTCTATTATTGGGCTTTTACTCGTTGGAATTCCATTTTCATCTAATTGAAATAATGAAGAATTATTTATATTCCCTTTTATAAAGTTTTCCCTATAATTTTGAAATGCTAATTTATTTTCCATTGTAAAGTTATGTACTAATAATATAAATAAACGGATTTTTTGTTTCATATAATAATTTTCTGGTTTATTCTTAAAAGTTCCTTTTTCATTTTTACCTGTATCTAAAAACATTGATATTATTAATTTGAAAACTTTTCTATTAAATTTATTGAAAAGTAGTATTGCAAAAACAAAAAATGATAAATTAGTCACCAACCATAAAATTTCTAAGATTATAATTAAATTTTCAGAAAAGTGTAAAAATTTTGTTGCATTATCCAATACTTCATTATATAAAGTTTCTAATATTTTTGAAAATGTAGCTTCATAATTATTAACAACAAAAAAAACAACTTTCATAAAAGAAGAATAGACTTCTTGTTTCATATTAACTCTATATTCATTAAAAAAATAAACTTCAACATCTTTTAAAATATTCTCAGGAGAATCTTCTTTAACAGCCATATTAGTTAAATAAATAGCATAATATAATTCTTTAAATATATCTGATTCATAAGTAACATTTTCCCAAGTTTTAATAATTTTCATAAAATCACCATAAACTCTTCCCATACAATTTTTTCCTATTTTTTGATCATAATTAACCATTTCTTTATAAAAACTAGAAATAGATTCTTGTAAAGAATTAATAGATAATTTTAAATAATTAAACATTTGTTCTTCGGTAATATACATTTTAGAAAAATTGCCAAATTCAAACATTTCTGTTAATAAACCACTTTGTAAATAAGATATTTTATCTTTTAAATTAGATATTTGAATATAAAAAGCTGTTATTGTTTGAACTCTATTAACTCTAATTAATTGATAAGCAACATTAAAAATAGATAAACAAAAGCATATAATCATTAAAATAATAGAAGAAAGTTCTAATTTTTTAATTGCAGATCTATTTTTTAAAATTTGTAAAACAGCTTTTTTATATTGACTAGATTTTTTTCCAAAATTTGCAGCTTGATTTAAAATAGCAATATTATTTATTCTATTATCAACACTAGCAATAGAACTTTGACTAGTAAACATAGTATTAATATTTTTAAAATAATTTTTTTGAACAGAACCCGTTGTTCCTACTGTTCCAGCAAAAAAATTATTTCCTATTGTTCCAACTGTGTTTCCAAAACTAAAATTACCATTCTTTTGAGTTGTTTTTTGTTGAATTATAGTATTAATTTCTTTATTATCTTCTACAGTTTGACGATTTTCATTTTTTTGATTTTCTGCTTTATATCCTTCTTCATTGTCTAATATATCTCTGAATCTAAATATATATATTGGAATATCATATAATTTTTTAATTGCTCCTTTAAATAATATTTGTAATGTTGCATTTTTTGCTTTGTTTTCATTTTCAACGAATTCATTATCAAACATCGCATTTTGTAAAGTTGCACTTTTTTCAATTGCAACTCCTTCTATTTCAATATCACCATTATTTTCATTTGGATTTACATCATTTTTTATTTTTAATAATAATTCTAATAATGTATTTATTTTTTCATCTCTTGTCACTGAATCAGTTAATTTATTCAATGCTTTTATTATATTTTGTATTATTATTGGTTTATTTCTTACAAATTCTATTGTTTCCATTTTCTTTCCAAATAATATACTTGTATCACTTATATCAACATCGGAATTTGATATTTCTAAACTTTTTTTATTTGGAATAAATGTTTTTTCACCTAAATCTAATTCATTATTAGCATTTAAATTAAATAAATTTTTAGAATATTGTTCAACATCATTGTACTCTAATTCATCTTTAACTTGTTCAATAACATCCAAAGTATTTTTAAACCTATTTTTCATCATATTAATATTAATATCAAAAATATCAATAACTTCAACATCGACTTTTCTTAATAAATTTAAATTAAAAGAATAATTTTCTTCTATTTCTCTGCTAATACTTAAACATGTAAAATTATTATCTAAAATAAAAGACCAAGTTTTATTTTTCTTAATCATAATTTGACAAATCATCATTAAGCTTTTACCAAAATGAGGAAGAGCTCCTCCTCTAATATCACAAGGCATAGAATGTTCATTGTTATCAAATATATAAGTTGATTTTTTTAAAAAATAATTTTGTCCAACCATAATATAATGTAACATAGCTCTTGTATGACTTCTTCTTAAACTTTTAGGAAATATATTAGAAAAATCTTCTCTTAATAATTGACTTTGAACAAAACCTAATTGATTGCAAAAATTACTAGAACAATATTTAATTTTTATTCCCTTTGAGAACTTTATTATTATTTGATTCATTGAACTTTCAGATAAAATATATTTATCAATTACTTTATTAAATTTTTCTGCCATATCCTCTTGACTTAATCCTCTAAATGAACCTGCACCTGCAGAAATTTTATCAAAAGTTTTAACAATTTCAGAAGGAATTCTTGTTGAAAACATTGTAAAGAATAAAAAAGTTAAATAATAAAATTCAGCTCCTTTTCTCTCACTTGAATATTTAATTAAATTCTTTTTCACAGTTTTTGATATATTACTCATTTCTGATAATTTCTTTATTACATTTAATATAACTTTTCTTGTTAAAAATATTGAATCTATTGATAATATTTCATTAGTATCTGGATCTGTAATAAATTTTAAGGAATTTTCAAAAGATATTTTCGTATCTATTAAATTATCAAATGTATTACAATATTGAATTATATTTCTATTGAATTCCATTCTTTCAAAAATATTATCAAATATTCTATAAAATTTCATTGATGATGTTGAATTTTTGAATTTTTCTTTAAATAATTTATTGTAAAAATTTATGTAATTACATAATTCAAAAGCTTCAATAAAATCCATTCTTGTGATATTTAATGTAAGACAAGATTGTAATAAAGAATAAGATAAAATTAAATTTTCTTTAACATGAGAAAAATATTCTGCTAAAAATAATGTATATGAAATATGATTATATGAAGTTCCATTTGCAAAACAAGTTTCCATTAAAAAACCAAATCCTCTAACTAATTTATTAGTAAATTCCATATTTGTTTTTATTCCACAAATTGGAATTGGTTGAATTTCTTTACATTTACATTGCTCATTATTACATTTTTTTTGATGCATTATTATAACATTAATTACTTCATTTGCATTACTTTTTGCAGTTTTAATTTCTATTAAAGCATCTAATAAATAATTAAAACATTCTAATACTTGAGTTAATTTATTTTGTTCTAATGTATCAAACAAATAAGCTTTAGACAAATTTAACATAAATTGAGAACGGAAAAAAATTAATAAATATAAAGTTGAAAATGTAAGAAACATTTTAAAAAAAAGAAAAATATAAGTTTCTCTTACATTAAAATGAAAATCTTTCATAGTTGAAACGAATTCAAAAATAATTGAAACTAAATTATAATTATTTAAAAATCTTATTATAAAATAAAAATAATTATTTTCTTCATATGTTCTTACATTAGTAATTATATCAACAAAAAAAACAACAAATAATAGACCATGAAGAAGACAATTTAATTTAAATCTATTATCATCAGATAAAAAAATTTCATAATATTCAACACAAGATAAATCAGTAAAAAAAACGAAAAAATAAAATCTATACATATGAGTAAACCTCATAGTTGGAATTTCAGTTCTAAAAGAAGAATTTAATATAACAAGACTATAATAAGTAAAAATATTTATTAAAATTAAAAATACACTTTGAATAAATGTTAATAATCCAACTACAATAACATTATAATTATCATTTGAAGTTATTATAGGAACATTTGCATAATTTTTATAAATTGAATTAGTTGGAATAACTAATTGTTTTTTCAAAAAAAGTAATATAGTAAATGAATAATATTCTACAATATACTGTGAAAATATAGTATTTAAATAAAACATTATTTTAGGATACCAAGCTAAAATAATTTTTCCAGATTTTTTCTTTTTTATAGTATGATAATAGTCAAACAAATAAATAAAAAAAATAAATTCAAAAATAAATAATACCATTCCAATAGCATAAAATTTAAACATTGTTAAATGAGGGAGAATATTAACTAATTGAGCTTTCCTTAAATTATAACTAATATAAAAATTATATTTTGTTGAATCATCTAATTTCCAAGTAAAATGACTTGTTATTATAATTACTGGAAGATATTTTGGGATTATTGATAGTAAAATCAATAAAGGAGATTTATTTACAGAAAAACTAAAAAGAAGAAGTAATTGTGCAAAAGGAGGAATTTTATTTCTTATTGAGCTTAAAACATTTTTATTTTTTGTAATCATTTATAAAAATTTTTTCTAAAAAATTTAAAATTTATATTTCAATATAATAAATTAATGTTATTTATATTTTTATAATGAAAAACAAATTTATTTTACTAATTTCTTCAATTATTTATATATTTGTATTGAAAATACTTTTAATGAAAAATTATTTGTCTGATTGACTACTAATAGAATCGTTGAAATATAATTTATTTTCTCCTGAATTATTAGAAAGATTTTCTTCTTCAGTTTCTTTGATTAAATCCCTTTCTTGAGTATAATGACTTCTTAGAGAATCTATTTTTTTTTCTTTTGATATTTTTTTTGAATAATTTTCTTCTTCATTTTCAATATCTTCAATTATTATTTTATTATTACTTTGAATATCTTCTTGAACTTCATCTTCAACTTTATCCCCAAATAAAATTTCATCTTGTTTCCCAGGTAAAACTTTTTCAATTTTTTCAATTTTAATATCCTCTAAAACATCTTGATAACATTTATACATTTCTAAATTAATATTTAAATCATTTAAATTTAATTTAAATTCCATTAAATCAAAATTTGAACTTCTTTCAGATAATATTTTAATATTTGATTCTTCATCAAAATTACTATCAACAAATATTTTTAAAGATAATAAATTTCCTAAAAAGCTATTAATATTTCCTTGTAAAGAAATATTTAAAGAAGGTTTATAAGTAACAATTTCAGAATTATTATGTTGTTCTTTCCATAATTTTTTCCTCATTAAAGTAATTTCATGATCGTTTGCAGGTTGATTAATATTTATATTTATTTGTTCAATATCAGCTAATTTTTCTTTTTTTTTATTTATACAAAAAAACCCATTTATAGTTTTTCCAATTACATCAACTAAAGTATGTGGAATTGATTCTAAAGTTTCAATTGAATGAATATTATATATTGTTTTATCATCTATTATTAAAGGATTTGGGTCATTATCTTTATTATGAGATATTATAATTCTTGGACTTAAATCTATTTTTTTTATTTTAACTTGAATTTTTTCAGCATTTAAACATAAATAATTTGCACTTTGAGAATCTTCAGGAATAATAATTGAAATATTATTTCCTTTTATCATTAATAACATTTCCTCTATTCTTTTTCTTAATAATAAATCATTTATTGTTTCTTTTTTTGGATTTTCATCTAAACATGCTGAATTTATTTCAAAAAATAAAAGTAATTCTTTAATAACTTTAAATATAAAAATAAATTTTATATGATTTAAAGTCACATTTACTTTTTCCTCATAACTATTTATTTCCCTGCTTAAAAAAATAGTAGTTGTTAATGCATTAAAATTGCTATCACATTTCACTAAATTTTCACATCTTGTATCACCTTTTAAAATTATTTCTTTTACTGTCAAATTTAATGGAAAATCTTTTATATTTTTTTCATTAATATTTAATTCACCTTCAATATTATTTATAATAAAATAAATAAAAGGCTTTAAAATATTATTTTCAACTTGTTCGAAACATACAATAAAAAAAGGAATTGATAATATTATTAAAGGTGTATTTTTTGAAGCTAATGAACTTTTTTGTTCATAGACTTTATTTTTCTTTTTTGTTTTCATTAAAGATTTTTGTCTAGAATATAATTTATTTATATTTTGTTCTTTTGAATACCTATTATTTTCTTCTTCTTCATCTTCTAAATTTAATTTATGAATTCCAATCGATGATTTTTGTTTTTTATATTTTACAGATGTATTTATTTCATCTTCCTCTTCTTTTTCTTGAATAATTATATCTTCTTTAATTTCGTTTTCATATTTTTCAAAAGCTTTCTTAAAAATTTGTGTTTCATCTCTAATATAATTTCTTATAAAGTAAATATATCTAAAAATAGAACTAATAAATTTAAAATATATAAAACCAAGATTAATTTCTGTTGAATATTTAGGATTTAATTTTATCCCTTCAATAATTATTTTAATCATTTTGAACATTTCAGCAAATAATTTAAATTCTTTTTGTTCAGAAGAAACAAAATCTCCTTTTAAATTAACAAAACCTCTTCTATTAGAATTAAGTAAATTTCCATTTAGATTTTCTTTTTTAATAAAAACTTCTAAACAACATTTTGTTTTGAAATTATCAGAAGAAAGAATATTTAATATATTTACAGGTTTATTATTAATTGGAGGAAAAAATGCATTTTTATTTTCTTCATTTATTGAATTATAATCTTCTAAATTATATATACTTAATATTTTTTCTTTGAAATTCACTATTGTTTCATTATTTATTTTTTCTCTTTCAATTCTATCAATTAAACCTAATTGAAATGTTTTTAATATTTGAAATATTACTGTTCTTTCAATATTTTGAATTAATTTTATATCTTCAATTAATAAACATAATATATTATTTTTTTGCTTTGATAATTCTTCTAAAATTATTTCCATTTTTTTACTATCTATTAATTCAACAATTCCTTTGCTTTCAAAACTTCCTTTTTTCTTATAATCTTCTAAATTATGTATAATATTTGGAACACATGCAAAAACTTTTATTGATTCTACTTCAATTAAATTTTTAACTTTCTCATCTTCAACGGAAATATCTTTTTTTTCATTATATTTAATTTTATTTATAAATATAAAAGCTCCTTTATCTTTTAATTTCTTATCTTCAGTTTCAGTTAATTTAATAGAAATTTTATTAATAGAACAATCAATAATATGAGGAGATAATCTTTTAAAATTAATAGTTGGATTATTTATTTGTTCTTCATTACTAATATCATTACTTTCATGATTAATAGAAATATTAAAATTATTATTATTATTATTTTCATTATCAATATCAAAAGTTTTGGCTTTAAGATTATGAGTCTGATTATTAACTTTTTTTCTTTCATTTTTATTATTATCTTGAGAAGTATCATTTAATTCTTGCATTACATCTAATTGATTTGAACACATATTTTTATATAAGATAAATTTATTTAAAAAACTAAAAGTATTTTGATTATTTTGCATAACAACAATTAAAGATATTTTATTTATATTAATAATTATTTGACTTTTTACTGCAGTTTCATAAAAAATATCATTATATATTTTCTTTAAATCAGTATCTTCATAATAATATGTTGTTCTTGATAAAACTCTATTTAAACCATTTAATAATATTTTCCTCTTTTCAAATAAATTTTTTGGTTCTTCAAATTTAATATTAGAATTATTTGCTTCCATCTTATTTACAATTCCAGTTGAAAAACAAAATTTTTCAGAAAATAAATATTCAAATAAATTTGAATTATATGATTCATTTGGGAAAGAAATTTTCAATTTTTCTAAAAATTTATTTTTAGATTCCATAATTTGAATATCTGACATCCAAATTTCTATTCTTTCATAAAACAAAGTTTTTTTAGAATTAAATAATAATAAAGGAATTTGAATACCAACTATATCTTCTACATCATTTATTGTATTTAAATTATCACAACTTAATTTTATAATAATTCCATTTTTATCATCTTTTTCTTTTCCTACTGAATAATTTATAATTTGACTTGTTCTATTAATAAAATAATATTTTAAAGGAAAGATATTTTCATCATAATCAAAAACTTTTTTAATATCATTTATATAAGAAATAATTTGATTTATATTTGCAGATTTTATATTTGGTTCTTTTATTTCATTCAACTTTAATTTTGAAATATTAATAATTCCATAAGATTTTTTATATAAAGTTTGAAAATGATTTAGATTTTCAAATAAATTAATTACTTTAATAATTCCAGGAACAATATTAATTAAAATTTTATTAGAATAAACATCAATAAGTAAATTAGGTAAAAAATGAATATTATCCCAAAGAGTTGTTATAATATCAATAGTTAAATCAGTTTCTAATAAAGGTTCTATCATATCAATTGTAGCTGAAATTTTTTGAATTTTAATTGAAGTTTGATTAAATAAAGTTAATATTAAATAAGGATTAAAAGTATTAGGATTGTATTGTAAATTAATTTTATAATTTTTTGATAATGGAAATTCTTTTAATTCTTCATTGTTAATTAATAAATCTTTTATGGATATATTTAATTTTGAACATATCCCTGTTGAAATAAAAAATATTTTATCAAATATATTTATTGAAAGTGAGTTTAATTTAATAGATAATTTTAAAATTTTGTTCTTTTTTTTTTCCATTTTATATTTTGTTTTTTCAATATAAACAAGTTCATTTAATCTACTGTTAAAATCTTCATCATCAAACAATGTTTCATCATCTTCATCAAAATTTTCATTATCTGTTTTATAAATATAAAAAAAGTCTTTTTTTAATTTTATATAATTATCATATAAATCCATATAAGAAGCTTTTAAATCATCATATAATTCACCAGAACAAACATAATTTGATTTTTTAAAATGTTCTAAAATAGAAGGAATATAAACTATTAATTCAGCTAAAGTTTCATTTGAAATATTAAAAGAAATTTTTCTATCAATAGATAAATTTAAATAATTTGTATCAAAAGTATTTATTGGAATTAAACCAAATTTATTAAGAGATAAATTTAGAAAATTATTATTATCTTTACAAATATATCCTTTTTTCATTATTGAAGAATAAATACTTAAATTTCTAAAAAAATGTTCAAAAGCTTTATTTTCTAAATAAAAATAAGGCATTAAAGGAGAAAAAATATATTGAACAATATTTAAATTAATTAATTTAAATAAATTTTTAATATCATCAGCAATTTGATTTAAAAGATATTGTGAAAAATTATTATTTAAGTTGGTTCCTGTAGTATTCGTAGTATTATCTTGAATTTTACTTAAATTTAAATTTTGAAGTGTTGAATTATCAATGTTTGAATTTTTTTTATTTTGAGGAAAATAATAAATGATTTTTTCACATAATCTTAAAATAAAACTTGAATTAAAATTACTCTCATCATTTGTTAATAAATACTTTATTGTTTCTGGTTGGTCTTTTAAAATTTCTTTAATTAATTCAAGTAATTTACTCATCATATTTTTTTGAAATAAATACTTTACTAAATAATTACAATAAAATTCACATAATAAAGAAGGATTTTTTTTATCTGGTTGAATATTTGAAACATTATTTTTAAATTGATAAGAAATCTCACTTAAAATTTTTTTTTCTTCAGGTAAATAATTTTCAGTTAATATTTTATCTCTTATTTTATCATCATTAATTGCATCTAGTAAATAATTAATAATAATTCCATCAAAAGCTTCTTGTTCACTTTTAAAAGGATAATTTTCAATTTTAAAATTTTCATTGTCTTTTTTAGAAGAAATATCTTTTAATAAAGAAGCATTATCTACATTTGATATAGTAAAACAAAAATTATGATCTAATAGATTTAAAGTTAAAATTTGTGCATTTAATTTAAAGCCATCACTTCTTTTCTGAGTCATTTCAACAGCAATATTAGTATATATAATAGAAATCATAATTTTTTTTAAATTTTTTTTTGATAATTCATTCTGTAAATTTCCAAATAAATGGTGTATTTTTTTATTATTTTTACTATTATTATTCACTTTAGTTAAACTTCTTAATTGATAAAAATTTGGAGATTCATGAATATTTTGATTTTTTACTAATTCTGGAATATGATTTGAATGAGAATTATTTATTTTTGGATTTTTAACTAAATTATTTAAATTTGGTAATTTTCCTATAAAATCAGTTGACAATTCAAAAAAATCTTCTTCATTTGATTTATTTCTAGTTGTTATTCTAGTATTATCATTAAAATGAAATTTACTTTGAATTTGTTTATTAGCTAAAAATTTCAATTCTTCTGTTATTGCTTCTTTTAAACAATTTGAACCTTTGTTTGAATTATCTGATTCCAATAAATTTATCCATTCAAATATATTAATTTTTTACTATTTGAGAAATTATTTTTTAAATCATTAAGACATGAATTAGAATTTTCATAAAACATTTGATGATAATATTTCATTTGTTTA
>JAJJLU010003854.1:0-27299 GCA_023807065.1 Isotricha intestinalis
AAATGAGTTTTTAAATGATTTAGAAAGTGATGAAAATAATTATCCTGCTTTAGCTTATCCTTTAATTAAAAATGAAAATGATGATATGAATACAAATAATTATACTAGTATAAATAATAAAATTTCAATGATGAATAATCCATTTATTAGAAATAAAGGTAATAATAATAATAATTTAAATGTAGGTTTTTCTAATATAAATAATAATAATATTAATAATATAAGAAATAAGATTCATGATTCAAATAATAATGGAAATAATACTAATTATGAAAAGAAAAAAAATAATGAAAATGAAAATAAACCAAAGATTTTGACAGGCAGTTCTGGGAGCAAAGAAATAATTGATAAAGAAAAAAAAGATATTAATAAAACAGTTGGAATGTCATTAATAAATTTAACTAAAAGTTCAACAAATGTTGTTCCTAATTTAAATAATAATGGAAATGAAATTTCTATTAAATTAGATGAAGATGAAAAAAGTAATGAAAATATAGCTAAAATTGTATTAATGAAAAAAAATAAAGGAAAAACTTTAAAAATTAAATTTGATTTTATTTTTAATACAGATACTATTGAAGGAGTAACTAATGAATTAAAAAAAGTAATTTCATTATCTGAAAAAGAAAGAAAAGATTTTGAAAATAAATTAAGTAGTTTATTAGATAATTTAAAAAATTCTCTGATTTTACAAAAAGAACTTGAATTACATAGAAAAGAAATTGAAGATGATTATTCTAAGTTTAAAGAAGAATATGATAAATGTATTAAAGAAGCAGAAAATTTACTTTCTAATTACAAAGGAATTGTTAATAAAGAAATGCAAAATATTAAACCAAATGAATTAGAAGAATTTGAAAAAAAAATTGGATTTTTGGAAGAATTTATTAAAGGAAATAATTAATTTTTATAAATTTTCATCAAATATTTAAAATTAAATATATATTATATATTTATAATTGAATAATTATATGTGAATAAAATTTTTTTTATAAATGAAAAAATAATAAATATTTAAAAATGAGAAATTCAGAAGTAGAAATAAAAGTTTAACAAATTATTTCACGTGATTAAATATTATTTTGAAAATTATTTTTCTATTTTTTTTCAATGATTTTATTATATATTTAAATAGTTTATACCAAAAAAAATAATGAATTAAATAAATAAATATAATAAATTTTTTACACAATAATATCTGATTTGTGAAATTCTTGATTTAAATTTTTGATATTATTAATTAAAATTTCTGATTCATGTTGAAATTTATTTGTTCCTTTTTTAAGTTCTAATTTTTTATTTTCTTCTTCATTAATTTTTTTAATTAATTCTTCTTTAATTTTTAATTTTTTTTCATATTCACTTTGTCTTTTATTTTCTTGACTTTGAGCTCTTTGTTTATTAACATGAATAACATAATCTCTTTTTTCTTTTAACATTTCTTCTTCTCTTTTTTTATACTTATCAAAATTTGATTTTCTTCTTTTTTTTAACTTTACATTAATATCTAAATTAGTTTTTGCTAATTCTTTTCTAAAATTTTTAAGACATTTATCTCTTTCATTTTTCAAAGCATTATTATTTATTTTTTTTTTTTCTAATTCTTCTTTTCTTCTAATTTTATCTTGAAATAAAAATTCTTTTTCTTCTATATTTTGATATTGAATTTTTTCTTTTTTTTCTAAACTTTTCATTAAATGATTTTGCTTTTCTTTAATTTTATTTTCTTCTTTTTTAAGTAAATTTATTTTATTTGAAAAACGATTATAATCAACTTCACTTTGTTTTCTTGAAAGTTTAGAATTACAATATTGTTTATATAAATTATTTATTTCATTATCAATATTAGGATCAATTATAATTGATGAAGTTTTATTTGTTTTATTTTCTGTTGATGTTAAATAATTTTTTAAATTTTTTCCTTTTTTATTTTCTTTTCCTTTTATAAAAGAATTTTGAATAAGAACTCCATTTAAAAAAACTTTTGGTCCTCTAAAATGTCTATTTCTATTTAAATTGTTCATTATTTCTCCTGTACTTGAACTATTATTCATTTTTTTTATTTTTTTTTTTAAATGTTAAATAAATAAAATTTTTTCTTTTTCTTTTTTTCTTATATAATTATTAATATCTGTATTAAATGTTATATAAGCATTCAAAAAAATTAAAGAATTTTTCCTAATTTTAATGTATATAAAATAAAAAAGAATGTTTATGAAAAAATAATAAATGATATTTAAATTAATAATAATAATAAATATTTTTTATATTTTTATATCTAATATAAAAGAAAATATTATTATTATTTAAAAATATTTATATTATCTGAATTTACAGCATTAGGAGGTAATAATTGTTTTTTTAATTTAGAATCTGCAAATTTATAAAAAAGTGTGTCTTTTTTAATAGAATTAATTATATTATCTTTGTTTATTTGAAACTTATAATTATTATTTTTAAATAGTGTTTTTAGTTTATTAATATTTTCTTTAGATTCTCTATGATTAGTTTTATTTGAAGAATCTAATTTAGAAGAAGAAAAAGAGTTGAAAAATTTTCCATTTATTTTATTCTTCTTATTAACTTTTTGTTCATTTATATTTTTTGATTCATTTATATTTTGATTAGAAGAATATAAATCAATTTTATCATTTGAATTAACAATATTTTTAAAATAAGTATTATTGTCTGAATAAACTTGATATAAATTTTTATTATTTTGATTTCTACTATAATATTGGTTAGAAGGAGAGAAATATTTCTTTTTATTAGAATAACTTAATATTACTTTTTGATTTCCATTTTTAATATCTTCAAATCTATTTGATTTTTCAGATGAAAAATCTTTTCTTTGAACATTATTATTTTCAAAATAATGAATATCTCTCATAGCACTTTTAAATCCAGAATTATTATTATAAATAAAAGCATTTTCTTTAGGTGAAAAATCTTTATTTGAAGTTCTAAATGAATCTTTTAAAGAAGGAATTTTACTTTTAAGAAAATTATTTCTTGAATTATTAATAATTTTCCTTAATCCTTGAGTATCATCAATATTCATTATTGAACTTTCATAATTTATATTTTCATTATAAGTTGGCATTATTAAATTACTATTAATAGATTGACTTTTATTATTTTTTTTTTTATGTAATTTATAATTTTTAATTTCTTTTTCATTATTAATAGTATTAAATTTTTTATTTATATTATCATTTTTTTCATCGTAATTATCATAAAAATCATCTTTCTTTTTTTTAAAAGGAGAAACACTTTTATTATTTTCAATACTATTAAAAGCAGTATTTCCATATTGTTGAACAAAAATATTATTTTCACTTGGAGATTTGTTTATCTCTTCTAAATATTTAAAACAATTCGGATTTCTATGAGTTTTATTCCCTTCATTATTATTTTCTTTATCATTATTATCATTTAATGAATCATAATTTTCATTATTTGAATTATAATCTTTATTATAATTCACTGAAGATAAATAATGTTTATTACTCATAAATGCACTATTTCTAGAAAAAGGATTTAATGATTTATTTTCTTGATTATATGTTAATAGTTCTAATTCTGGATTATTTATATTTTCCATTGGAGTTATTATTTCTTTAGTTTTATTTGAATTATTATTATTTTCTTTATTTGTTTTTTCTTTGTTGTTTATTTCTTCTTCTTCATTATTATTATTATTTTGAGATAAATTAAAATTTGGTATTTTTAAATATGTATGTCTTAACATTTGAAATTTATCTTCAGTAGATAATATTTTATTCCCATATTCATCATATTTAATTTTTTGACCTTTTTTATCTTTTAATTTTTGCTTAAAAGATTTTATATTTACTTCTTCTGATATATTGTCCTTAATATAGGTATTTGTTGGATATTTATTTTTAAATAATCCCTTTTTTAATGAATTAATTTTATTATTATTGTTCTTTAATGTTTTTTGTAATTCTTTTTCTTTTTTTAATAAATTGTTAGAGTCATTAAATGATTCTTTAAATTTATTATCATTTTTATTATTTGGATTTAAGGAATTAATATTTTGGGATTTCTTTAAACTTTTATTGTTGCCGTTATTATCATTCTCATTTATGTTTTCAATATTATTATTTTCAATTTCATTACCACTATTATTATTATTTCCTTTTTTAAACTTTTCATTTTTAGAATTTAATTTATTTTTTATATTATTCATGTAATTATTATTACTATTATTTTCATCTTCATTATTATCATTGTTGTTAAAATTTTTTATAGAATTTTTATTTGTCGAATTCTTTAATTTATTCATTATACCATCATTATTATTATTATTTTCATTATGATTAATATTATTATTTTTTTTAATTGTATTTTCTATATCATTATTATAATTATTATTTTCATTATCAAAATTATGATTAATAATATTATTTTTTTTGCTTTTATTTTCTATATCATTATTATTTTCTTTATTCTTTTCATTATCAAAATTCTGATTAATATTATTTTTTTTTTTAATTTTATTTTCAATATCATTATTATTTTCTTTGTTATTATCATTATTTTCAAAATCACTTTTAAAATCACTAATTTTAGAATCCTTCAATTTATTTTTATTATTATCATTAAAATTATCATTATTATTAATATTATCAGAAATATTATTTAAATCATTTATTTTTTTACTATTTAAAATATTCCCTGTTTTTCCATCATTATTCTCTTTAGAACTAATATTCTTTTTAAAATCATTAACTTTATTTTTATTGTTTTTTTTCTTATTTTTATTTTGTGATTCAAGTAAACTATTACTTTCACTATTACTTGTTAAACTAGAACTTTCACTTAAACTATCACTACTTTCATTTTTATTATTATTTTTAATTTTTTCTGAATTTAAACTTTGTTCTAAATTATTATTTTCAGGAATAAATAAACTTTTTATATTTCCTCTATTAACAACAACAGAATTTCTATTTTTTCCATCTTTATTCAATTTACTATTATTTTTCTTATAAAAACTATGTTTTCTTAAAATTTCACTTAACTCTTCAGAAGTTATTTGTTGTGATTTACGAGAACTTACATGTTTTATC
This sequence comes from Isotricha intestinalis, assembly GCA_023807065.1. Taxonomy (NCBI): domain Eukaryota; phylum Ciliophora; class Litostomatea; order Vestibuliferida; family Isotrichidae; genus Isotricha; species Isotricha intestinalis. The sequence goes on from JAJJLU010003854.1 coordinate 5,097, forward strand.
CATGAATTTTCATCAGTTGGAGAAATATCATTATCTAAATTTTTTTGATTTTGAATTAATGAATTATTTAAATCATTTGGAATCATTTTTATTTTTTTGGAAAATTATATAAAAATTGAATAGAAAATAAAATAAAAAATAATAAGTGTTTTATAATAATAATTATTTATCTGCTCTTTATAATGAACAAATAATATTATTTTCTTATTTTTATTTATATTCATGAACACAATCTCTATTATTTAAATAATTATATAAATTTCTTAAATTTGTGTTTGAACTTATAAAATTTATATTTCCTAATATAAATTTTAAGTATTTGGAACTGTCAAAAACTTTGTTTATAATTTTAGGATTATTTAAAATGGGAATTTCCTCATAAGTTGTTCTAACAAGAGAAATTATAACAACATCAAATTTTTCATTCTTTTTTATCTTATCAATTTTTCTGAATTTCATTTTAAATATTTTAATTGAAGTTTTATTACATTTTGTTTTTATTTTTTTTACTTGGGATTTATAAGGTGAAAATATTCCAATTTTAATAGTTTTATTTTTAATATGAACATTAATAAATTTATTAAGTTTTTTAAGAATTGTTTCTATAATATTTATCTCATCAATATTATAATAACTTTCTCCTTCTTTAACCTCTACTCCATCAATAATATAAAAATTACAATCATTAAAAGTTGATACTTCTTCTTCTTTTTCTTCTTCTTTTATATTTATATTATAATATTTTCTTTCTGTATTTTTGGAATGATAATTTTTCGTTTGGGAAATTCTTGGATTTTTACCTTTAAATTCACTTAAAAAGTAAATTTTTTGCTTTTTCATTAATTACTTTAAAAAGAAAATAAGCTTTATATCTAAAAGATAAATTTTAAAAAAAAAAACAAATTTTATAAAAATATATTCTTTGGATAATACATAAAGCAATTTTAATAAAATAAAAACCTTTCTAACTGAAATTTTACATAAGAAAAAAACAAAAAATCGCTTTCCTTTTTTCTATAAAACAAAAATTAAAAAAGTTTATTATTAAAATTAAAAAAACTTTAAAAAAAATGAAAAATGATAATCCTCAAATTTTATTTAATTCGGAAAATCCAAATAAAATATCAATACAAATAACAGATTCTCAAATAAATGAATCAAATGAAGGAGAAAATAAAAGAGGAAATTCAAAATATAATTCAGGAAGATGGAGTGAAGAAGAGCATAAAAGATTTTTAGAAGGAATTTTAACTTATGGAAATGAATGGAAAAAAGTTCAAAATGTTATTAAAACAAGATCTTCTACTCAAGCTCGTTCTCATGCCCAAAAATTTTTCCTTAGAATTAAAAAAGATTTAATGTTTAATCCTTTTATTAATAATTATAATTTTAATTTTTTTTCAGATGATAATGAAATCGGAGAAAATTTTTCAATTAAGTATTTCTTTGATATTTTAAATGAAAATGAAGAAAGTAAATTTAGTTTAAAATATAGAAAATTAAATAAAGAACAAAAAGAAAAAATTTGGAATTTTGTTTCTAAATTTCCGAGTAATAAAACAAATGAAGAAAAAAATAATAAATTAAATAATAATAATATTAAGAATAATATTGAAGTTGTTATTGAAGAAAAAAATACAAAGCCAAAAAATAAAGAATTACTTTTTAATATTATTAAAGATTCTACTATTAGAGATATCATTAATTCAAAAAGGAAAATTAATAATATTAAAATAAATGAACAAATTAAAAAGTCAGATTCAAATTCAACTAATAGTGAAAGTGATTTAATTTTTAGTGGTAAAAAAAGGGAAAATGCTTTCCCTGAAAGAGAAGAAATCCCAGATAATTGTTTTAATATTAATTTTGGTATTGAATTAAATAATTGTAATAAGAGTAAAAAAAAATTATTTGGTGATATAAATGAAAATAATTTAACTAATGAAAATAATATAGTAGTAGATAATAATAATTATCTGTTTTACTCATCTAATTATGAATATAAAAATTATATATATTAATTGTATATAATTTATTCTTTTTAGCATAATTTATATACATTTTAAAACAATTTATTATTATGAAATAATATTTAATAATTACCATCAATTCCCTATGAAAGTTTCTTTTGTAAATAACATCAATAAATAATTTTAAATAATAATATTAAACAACTTTTTTAAAAAATTAAAAAAAAAATACGAAAAAAAAATACATAGTCAATAAAAATAAATAAACTATATAAGAAAATATTGTTACTTTTTATAAAAAAAATAATTTTAGTAAAATAAATGATTTATATACAATATAATAATAAAAAAGAATATAAAATAATTATATACATATTTAAAAAGCCTTATTAAATTATATTAAATTTGATATGCTTTCTGAATGATTTTTTGCCATTCTTCATAAACTTTACTTTGATTATTATCTTCATTTTTCCCAAATTTAACAGCAATATAAACATCTTCCGCACTTTTAAAAGATCCTTTTAAATTTAAAAAACAACTAATACACATTTTATAGAAAAAATCCCATCCATTACTAAAAAAACCATAATAAAAATTAATTTGTAATTCTAAAGGAATTAAACTAGAAAAAAGACTATACAACCATTCAACCATTAATATTTGAATATTAATTTTTAAAGTATTAAAAGCATTATAAATATTATTATACTTTTTTTTTAAAATCATTTCAACATTTTTAGTATGTAATTCTAATCCAGGAAAACCTTTAGAATATAATTCTCTAAAACCATATTCTTCAATAATTGAAGTAAATAACCAAAAAGCAACATAATCTTCACAATGATATAAAAAAAATCCCACTATAAAATTCATTCCTTGATAATAACAAATTTCAGTATAATAATTTGAAAAAGCTCTTAAAATATTTTGCATTTTTTCTTTTGTTTTTTCTTCCTGAAAAAATTTATGTCCTGGATATGTTCTTCCTAAATCTTTTTTTATTTGTGTTAAATTTGTATCTGCAATATTTAATGTATCTTCTTTTATTTTAAGTAAATCTTCATATAATTGTTTTGAGATTTCTTTATTAAATTCTTTTTTTGTCATTTTCATTATTTTTTCTATTGATTGACAATAATCATTATCATTTCTTTTACATGTACATGTTGTAGTTTGTGAAAAGTAATTTACTATGTTTTCCCAAATATACATTTTTTTTAATTATTTATTTAAAAAATTTAAATTAAAAATAAAAAAAATGTTTGTTTTTTTTTAATTACTTACTATCATAATAATTAACTATACTCTTACAATTATTGTTTCTAAATATGAAAAGAATTTGTTATTTTAAAAATCGGTTTTTATAAATAAAAAATGTATGATATTTTATTTGTTGTTTTGATTTAATTCGATAATTTTTTTATTCAATGAAGCTAATTCTTCTATATTAATTGAATATAAATGTTCAATTTCATTTGGAATATCATTAACTTTTATTATATTATTATCAAGTAATTTATTAATAAAATAAGCAATGTATCTTCCAAGTTTTGTTTTTTCGTCGATTTTATTTTCATCTTTAAAATTTTCAATAATATGTTTAATATATGAATGAATAAAGGTTTTTGGGAGAGATATATTATCAATTAAATTACTAATAACTTTCATTGAATTTTGAGTAAATTTATAATTCAAAAAAGCTTTAAGATTTCCTTGAAATAAATTACTATTTGAAATTTTTAAAAAAATATTAGTAGCAAACGTATCATTTTTTTCAATTAATTCCATAAATTTATCAGATGAAAAATTAATTTCTGTTAAGATATTAGGATTTTTTTCTAGTATTTCCATAACAAAGTCATTTTCTTCTTTAGTAATTTGTTTATTATTAAAAGGTTTAAATAAAATAGAAGAAATAGAATCTTTATCTTTAGTTAGAGTAAAGTCATAAATAAAATTATGTTTTAAAGTTGGAATAATCCATAAAGGCTCATCTTCAAAAAAAGGATAATTTATATTAGGATAAAAACTCATATAATTTGGTTCGAAATAATTCATAGAAACTTCTATAGGTGTGAGTTGATTTAAATTAAATATTTTATTATGTTTATTTTCTTTTTTATCATATATAATTGGTCTCATCCAATCATTAATAATTTTATTTATTTTTTCTGTTTGTTTTTTATAATCATTCCAATAATGTTCTAAATCAGGGATATTTATGTTTTGATTTTTTTCTGTGTCTTCTATATATGTATTTATTGGTGTTTTTGAATATTCTATTTTATTTTGAATAAAATCTATTAAAAATTGTTGTTCTGTTTTATTTTTTGATTCATTTAAACTTTGAAGAACTATTGGAATAAATGGAATTGATTGTAATTTTTCATTTCTATACATGTCATATAAAATATAAAATGAAGATAATCGCTGTGATAAATTTAATAAATTATCTTTTAATAAAAACCATAATGTTACTCCTACTTTGAATTGCTCTGATTTTGAATAGGTTTTTTGAAATGTATTGGAAATTATTTCAAAAGATTTTGTTTCATCTGATATTATATTATAAAGTGTTGTCAACTCACTAGGTGATAACATCTTTTGATTAATATATATTTTTTAAATTTTATTTATAAATTAATATTTAAAATTAATTTTTTTATTTTTTTAAAAACAATTTTTTAATCTATAGAAATAATTAAACTAAATTTATATATTAATTCACATTAATTATAGTTATAAAAAAGAGGTTTAAAAATAATATACTTAAAATTTAATTATAACATATTCACAATAAAATTTAATTTATTGTATTTTTTTTTTTTTTTGATTATATATTAATATTTATTTGAACATTCCCAGAAAGAAATAATAAAAACATAAAAAAGAGTTTTGTTATTTATGAATTTATTTATATAATATATTATCTTAAGTTAATATATTTTAATTCTTCAATTTTTTTAAATAACTTTTCAATTACAATTTCGTCTTTTTTTTCATTATTTGTTATATTATAAATAGAAAAATTTCCATTGTTTTCAAAAACTTCAGCAATAGAAACCTTATGATTAATTTGAGCAAAAACGTTTTGACTTCTTAAAATTCTAATATTTTCAATAATATTATCTATATAATTTTCATTATATATAGTCTTAGCTAAATTAACATTATTAAAATTAATAGAATTCCCACTGAAAAAAATTTTAACATGAGTATAATCTTGATTTTCTAAAATTTCAAATTGATCATTATCATAAAACACATCACCACTTGCTTTATTAAAATGATCAGGATTAATAATTAAATCAATATTTCTAGTTCTTAAATCATTAGTAGTTTTAACATTATAAGGATAAATTACATTCTGATAAGGAATAATGCATCCTCCTTTAATAAAAATATGTAAAATCTCATAACTACCTTCTAATTTAAGATAATAACCTTTTTTTCTTAAACTATCATAAGTAAAAACTTTTTCTCCAGAAGGAAATTTATTAAAATTCCAATTAGGAAAATAACCATTAAATTTCCATTGATTTTTTTGTAAATTTGGAATATAATATAAACAACTTCCAGCCATAATATATCTATTCATATAATAACTTTGATATAAAACATCATCATTAATAAATTCAAAAAAAGCAGGTTTGAAATAACTTCCTTTTTCCCCAATAGAAATTAACATCATTTGAGAGTAAATATATCTAATAATAGAATATTTAAATCTAATTGAATTGGTAGCAGCATTTAAAGTTTTCTTTTTTACACCATTTTCAAAGAAGGCAAAAGGTTCTTGAGATTTTTTATATATTTCATTATGATTTCTTGAAAAAGGATATAAGGCTCCTAAATTATGCCATCTAGCACATAATTCATCTGTTGAATCTTCATGAAAACCACATATATCTGCTCCAGTCATTGGAATACCAAATATATTATAATTAAATATTCCTGCTATTGAATAATATAAATCTTCAAATGTTGATACATTATCACCTAGCCAATGAAAACCATATTTTCCATGTCCTATTGTATTTGCTCTTGATACTATAAATGGTCTTTTCTTTACACTTCTTAAGAAATCATTTGTTATTTTAACTTGCTTTTTAGATATTAAAGGACGTACATTATACATAGTATAATAATTATTCTTAGGATCATTTTCATGACTATAAGCATTAACAGAAATTCCTTTAGATTGAATATCATAATGTCCACTTCTATATCCTGGAATATAGGGTAAATTAGAATAAATATTTAAATCAATATTCATTAATAATTTCGTACTAGCATACTCAGCAGCGCCATATTCTAAAACATATAATAAAGCAGGTTCATTCATATCAATCCACATTCCATCATAATTTAATAAATTATAATAATCATTTAATCCAGTAAACCATAAATCAACTCCACTTTTAGTAAAAAAATCAGGAAAAGCACTTCTTCCAGGCCAAACTGCAGTTTCTAATATACTTTTAGTATAATTACTCATAATAAAAGCATTATTATTTACTCCCATAACATAATATTTATCTTCATTTGTTTTAGGAATAGCATAATCAACTAAAGGAATAAATTTCCTTCCAATATTATGTAATTCTTCAATAAATTTAGGCATATCTGAATAAGAATAAGCTAAATGAAAATTTCTAGAATTTTCCATCATATCAACATCAGTCCAAAGTGCATCTAAAGGAATTTGTAAATAATCATATTTATTATTTACTTCTTTTAAATTATATGTACTACTATAACCCCATCTACATTGATGCCATCCAAAAGACCAAAAAGGAGGAATTGTAGGTCTTCCAATTATTTGATGAATATTACTAATAGCTTCATCTGGAGTATTACCAAAAGTAATATAATAATTTATTATCCCACCTATTGTTCTATGTTCTATACTATATGGAAAATTTGAAAACCAATATGAATTAATTAGAAAATCTTGAGCATTGGTATTTTCAAATATTAATCCTAAAAATATATTATTTATTGTTTTATGTAATCCTATAGGTTGATGACCCATTAAATTATATCCTCCTTTTCTTTTATCTCTATATGTATAAGTTGTGTCATTTGGCCAAATTGTATATTTTCCTGTTGCTAATCTAAATTCTGAATTTCTTTCTCCAAATCCAAATATATCATTTGAAGTTAATAATATTTCAAAATTAATTAATGTATCAGTGAATAGAAATCTTTTTGGATTTAAAGAAAATATTTTTTTGGAATTTAATTCTAAAGAAAAGTAAAAGGGTTTATTAGGTTTTGAAATTTGTAATCCAAAGTCATTTAAATCTAAATTATGTTTACATTTTTTTGTATAATTTATAAAAGCTTCATCGGTTAAGTTTGGACGAAAACGATTATTATCTTCATCATATATTTGAAAATGAATTATTCCATCGCATTCTAATTTAATGTCTAATATTAAATTTCTTATTAATTTTATATTTGTTTTATTATTTTTGGGACTTATTGAATACTCTTTAAATCTAAATTTTTCTTTATTATATTTTATTTTTGCTGTTAATCTTGTTTTACTTTCTGAATAATTAATTGATGTTATTACATAATCATTTGATTCTTTTGTTTGTTGGAGTAATATTAATAAGAAAAAAAGGAAAAGATTAATTCTCATTTATTTTTGAAAAAATCAATATTTTTTTTTAAATTTTTTTCTATAATTATTAAATTTAATTTTTATAAATAATATATATCATTATTAAATAATTATTTAATAAAGGAAATCTCCAAAAGATATTTTCATTAAAGCCTTTTCAACAATATTAGGTCTATTTTTTAATTCATAATAAAAACTTTTAAAAAATTTAACTTCTTTACTGGAAAACTGACAAATAATTTCTTTATCATCTGCAAAAATAATTTTAATTCTATCATTATATTTTTTATCAATAATCATATCTTTAATATCATTTTTATTTAAAATAACTTCTTCTTTATTTTCTATTTTAACACAAAATCCTCCTAAAACTTTTCCAAAAGAACATTCAATTCTTTTTCTTTTTTCATCTTCATATTGTGGTAATATATATCCAATAAAATTATGATCTATTTTTAAAGGAGTTAATTCTTGAATTAACATTTTATATTGATTAATTAACATTTTAAAATCTTCTTTTTCTTTATTAGCTTCATCAATTTGAATTAATAAATTTTGTTGGTCTTTTCCTAAATCACTTATTATTTTATCTTTATTATTATTTAATTCCTTTGATTCTTTTAATTCATTTTTTAATTTGCTTATTTCGTTTTCAAAATTTGATTTTTGAGAATCAAAAGTTTTTGTATAATTTGTAAAATATTGATTTCTTTCTGAAAATTCTTTTACTAAATTAATTTTTTCATTTATTTCTTTTTCATAATTAGATATTTTACTTATATAATTATTTTTAACTTCTGTTATTTTATTATCATATTCTTTTTTCAATTTATCAAATTCACCTATTTGTTCATTTAATTTATTATTAATTGTTTCTTTTTCAATTTCAAGAATTGATATTTTATTTTTTAAATCTTCATTTTCTTTTTTTAAATAATTTATTTGATCTTCTTTTATTTCTTTTTCTTGTTTTTCATCTGCATGAACTTGTTCTTCTTCAAATAAATTTGAAAAAAATTTTTTTACACCTTTTTCATTATTTTTATTCCTATAAGTTCGAAGTTCTAACTTCAATTTTTCAATTAATTCTCCTTTCATAGTATTATCTACTTTAATATCTTCATTTTCTTTTTGAAATAATTTATTTTCTTCTTCTAATTTAGATAATTTCTTTTCAATTTCTTCTCTTTTCTTTCTTTCATCTATTATTACATTTCTTAACACTGCAAGTTTAGATATTAAATCATTATTATTATTATTGTTAGTTTTTTTAGGTGAATCCAAATTTGAAGTAGACATTAGAATATAAATAATAGAAATTAATTATTTCTTTAATTTATTATTAATTATTAAAATATATTTTTTAATTATATATTTTTTTGTTTAATTTATATAAATAAAAACCAATTTAAATTAAAATAGATTATATTATAATATATACCATTATTTTATTTAATTGGGAATAAAAATAAAAAAAAATGAATAATTCCATTTCTTCAGAAATAGAATCAATCCCAACAAATACAGATTCTTTATATAATATGACAATTCACAATGTATATTCTCAAAAAAATAATAAAGTTCCAGTTACATTTTTTCAAACTACAAAAAAATCAACAAGAAATCAATCATTTAATAAGAAAAAAAATCAAATATTTGAAACTCATAATATAATTGAAAGCCCAAAAAAGAAAAATGAAATTTCCCAAGTTAATTTACAAAAGAATCAGAAATTAAAAGATAACAATAATTATATTAATCTTTTAATTTCATCTTTTGATAAAATGATGGAAAAAGGTGAAATTTCATTAAATTATTTAAATTCACCAACATTAAATTTTAATTTTGAAAATAATTCAGAAAATAATTTTTCAAAAAAATGTGAAAATAAAATATGTGCAATTATAGTATATGATAAGAATTCAATATATCATTCAAAATTTATTGGAAATTCTTCTTATAAAGCACAATCAATATGGTTATGTGAAAAATGTTATAATGCTTTTAAATTAGGAAATTATTGTTATTATTGTAATATTATTTATAGAGATTTTGAGTTTAATACTCAATATTATGATAAAAAAAAATGGATTCAATGTGATTATTGTCAAAGATGGCAACATATACAATGTGAGGAAAAAAAAGGAAAATATAATAATGTTGAAGAATTAGCTATGAATCCTAATTTTAAATATATGTGTCCTTTTTGTTGGAAAGAACATTATAAAAAGATTAAATTAATTAAAGATAATAAAGTCAAAAAGAAAGATAAAGATAAAAGAAATATTAATGTTGATGATTTTTGCTTTTGTAAAAAGAAAAGAAAAAAAATTAAGAAAGAAAGACATTCTTAAAAAATTTATTATTTTTAATATTATGATTTTTATGTATCTATTCGTTTTTTTTAATATATATTAAAATAATCTATATTATAATTTTTTAAAATTATATAAAATATATTTAATATTTAATTTAAAATGAAAACAAATAGTCCTCAAATTAAGAAAAACTTTTTAGAAGGTGATGAAGATGATATCACAAATTTTAAAATTACTTCAAATAATACAACAAAGAATTCTTATACTAATAAATATAATGATAACATTACTTCAGATCATTCAAATATGAATTTAATTGAATTAATAAATTCATTAAAAGAAAAAATTGCAGTATATGAGAAAGACATTGAAAATTTAATTGATGAAAAATTAGAAATGCAAATAGAAATTAATAATTTAAAGTTAGATAAAATAAAATATAAGAAAAAAAATTCAGGTTTCTTAGAAAATAATCCAAATTTAAGTAAATTAGTTGAGATAAATGAACAATTAAAAAAACAGAATGAAGATATGAAAAATGAAATTGATAAATTAAATTCTATAATTGAAAAACAGAATGAAATTGTTAAAAGCAATCAATTTCAAATTGAAAAAAATAAAAATAATAATAATAATGATAATGTTATAAACAACGAGAATTATAAATGTCCAAATTGTGAAAAAAAAAATGATGAGTTAAAAAAATTAACAAATGAAAAAATGGATATTATGCTTGCAATTAGTGAATTAAAAAAACAATTAGAAGCTTTAAAAGCTAATGAAAAAAAAAGGAAAAATAAAAAAATGAAAGAAAAAATAAATAAAAATGAATCACTTCCAAATATTGAACAATATTTTATTCTAAATAATAAATTCCAATTAGTTGATAAAAATAGGAATTTATGGCATATGAAAAGATGTAATAAATTTCAAGAATTTAAAGAAAAAAATAAAAATATTTATAAATCTTCTGATGAAATATTAAAAGCTTTTGTTGATTCTTATGAAAATAAAAATCAAGAAGAAAATATTGAATTACCAATTAATAATAATAATAACAATAATAATATTAATTATAATATTAATGAAAATATTACTCAGAAAAAAGAAAAAAATTCTGATTTTAATACTAATGAAAATAAAAATAGTAATATTAAAGAAGATACTTCGTTATCCCTTTCTGATAATTCAAGTTAAATATTATCCTAATTATAAATTTTTAATTGTATTATGTGTTTAAAAATTATATAACAAAAATCCTAATTATAGTATCTTAAAATTATTAAAATAATAAAAAATATTCTTGAATGACTAAAAGAAAAAAAATATAATAAACCAAATAAATATTATTTCTTAAATTTAACAGATTTGAGCGATTCCATCTCTTTCAACACCAATAACTCCTTTAACCTTTTTAAAAAATTCTATTGCTTCTTCAATGTTTTTATCTTCTGGAATTTTAATAGCCATTGAATTAATAATATTATAATCATATAAAATTTCAGCATGATATTCTTCAATAGCTTTTTTTAAGTGTTCCTTTCCTATTGTATTATCTACTGTAATTATTAAATTTGTTGGACTAAATTGTTGTTGATTATTCATTCCTGGTTGAAATAATCCAATATTCATATTTTAATTAGTTATTCAATTAATATATTATATAATTCAATTTATTTATTGATAAAGTATTTATTTTATTTTGTTTGTTAGTAAAATTTTTTATTATATAAATCATTATATTTCATCTTTTTAATTTATATCATTTTTTGTTAATTACATATTTAATAATATGAAAATAAATCATATGTGCTATTTTCATTTAAGATAAAATATATTTGAATATATGAGATTTTTATACCTTTATTATTATTTAAATCAAAATTTTCTTGACTTTAATTTATAATAAAACAATTTTAGATTGTTAATAGTTGTATTATGAAATAAAATAATATAATATTATTAAATATTTTGTTTAATAACAATGAATAAAAAATTGGAAAGAAAATATATGAAAAATTAAAATATTAATTTATTAGATTTTGAATATTTATAATAAAATATTTTTCAATATTATTATATTTTTGAAAATAAAAACATCAAATATTTATGTTTTAATTTTTTCCCTCAATTTCTAAATGAAAATCCCTTCTATATACTGTTATAATGTTATCTAATCCATTTTTGATTTTTATCATAAATAAAACTATTATTAATAAAATCAAATATAATAATGATATTATAACAATAGACAAAAGATTTTTTCTATATTTTTTGATTACATTCATATTTTTCTTTATAATAAAATTTCTTTTTTGATCAAATCCAAAATTTAAAAGATTATAATTATTTAAATAAAAATAAGATGAAAAATATAAAATTAGAATAGTAAACCAAAATATTAATATTATAAAACTTAAAACAAATTGTGTGTTTTTCTTACATGTTGAATCTTTCATACTTGTTAATATAGTTTGAATAAAAATTATAATATAAAGAAAATATGTATATGTAAAAGCTTCTTTTATTTTTTGATTATATTTATCATTTGAATCATTTGCTTTTGATATTTCATTTAAAATAAAATTATTATCAAAATATTCCTTTTCCATTGCGAAATAATGAATAGAATATAAATTAATGTTTTCATTTAATGAGAAATAAGGATAATTAGGGAGATTAATAATATTATCATATATATCATTTTCTTTATATAATTGTAATTTTTGAATACTATCAAGATAATTATAAATATTATCATTAAATCCATTTTCATTTTTATGAGAACATGAATATTTCTTAAAATTTTTATCTAAAATATATTGAGGATATTCAGTATTAATTTCATTAGGATCTAAACAAGGTATTCCTGCACTAATTGTAAAATTTACTATTATTTGATTATCTATAGCTTCATTTGTATAATGTAAGAATTTATTATTTTTTAATTCTAAAGTATTATATTTATAATCATTAGGTGATAATTCATTATTATCTATAATCATTTTATTAATTGGACAATCATTATTTTCTTCAACACATAATTTTCTATTATTTGTATCTAAAATTCCACATTTTTTAAAACCTATTTCACATTCACTATCATATTCTACTGAATTTCTTAAATAATATTCATAATTATATTCAATATTTCTTTTCACACAAAATGAATTTCCATCCCATTTATACATATTAAATTCAATTGTTTCAGGTATTGATTTGCATTTTGATACTAATTTTTTACATTTTCCTCTCGTTGTTTTACCTTTATAAAATTTTCCATCAACTGAACCAACAAAATATCCTATTGGAAAAAGTTCTTCATTTTCACTACATTCATCTGATTTTAATAATGAAATTGAATAAATTGGACTTGCTTTAATATTATTTTCAATTAAATTAATAGAATTTATTATTTTGATTTTAGATACCATATTTACACATAGAAATAATAAAATAATTACAAAAATCATTGTTATATATCTAAAACAAAAAAGAAGAAATTGAATTTCCATATTTGAGTGTTAATAACAATTTTTTAAAATAGTAATATTTTTAATATTTATAAAACAATAATTTTAAATGTTAAATATATTAAAATAAAATAATATAATATTCATAATTTTTAATGTATAAATTTATTATTTACATTAATTTTTGATGTTTCTTTTATACAAGATTTTCATTTTATAAAATCCTAATTCTCCAATTAAACTTCTTGGAATAGACTATATTAAATGTTATCATTATTCCAATAAAAACTAAATATACAAAACTAACTACTGTATTGGATTGATAAGTAATTTTGATTTTTTTTGTTTTTATTTTTTTAAAGTATTTTATAAAAATATTTTAAAATAAAATATTTATTAAATTATTATTATAAGTAATAAAATATTTTGAACATTTACATTAATTTATTGAAAAAAAAGAAGAAAAAAGGAAGAAGAATCACAAAAATATAAAAATTACCTAAAATATAAATAAAGATAAAAAAACAGAAACAAAAAAAGAAGGAATAATATATATTTAAACAAATTAACTGATAACATAACTTAAATTCAGTAGAGGAATAAAATTTGAGAAATAATATTATTAAAATATATTTTTATTTATTTAAAATAAATTCAAGAATTATAATTCTAAAGAGTTATATAAAATTAATTAAAATATAAAATTTTTTGAGGCAAAAATTAAAAAAACAAAATATCATTTATTAAATATAAAATATAATATAGGAATTATAGTGAATATAATCATACTTCAATAGATTCTAATAATCAATTACTCTTACTTAAAATATTATAACACAAATTCACAATTATAACTATTTACAAATAATCCTAAGATTTATTTTAATAAATAATGATTTTTGAATTGGATATATAATAAATCATAAAAGTATTTAATGGTCTAATATATATTTTTTATAATTTTTTTAAATGAAAAAATTATTTTCTTTTAGAATAACATCTATAACAATTATTTTTCCTTTTATTACTCCTATATGTTTCATTTTAAGAAGCATAGTTATGCATTTTTTCAAAGAAAAATATAAAAATGTAAACATTTCATTAATTTTTATACCATTAATATATTTGGGTGAGTTTTTAAACTTTATTTTAGCATTAATTGTTTATATAAGAAAAAATGAGAACAAATGGGTAAAAGAATATGTTGAAATTGAAAATAAAAAGAAAGAAATTTTAAAAGAAAATTCAATGATTCTCATTCAAAGGAAATTTAAAAAAAATATTTTGATTAAATTCTTAATATTATTATTAATTATCATTTTAGATACTTCATCAATGACATATAAATATGTAATTTTAACTGATATAACAATAGACACTCAGTTTTTAACTATTTCTCAAATAATTTTTGTAGGTATATTATCTAAATATATTATTAAACATCCATTTAAAAAACACCATTATATTAGTGTAACTTTAGTTATAATTGGGATTATTTTAATTATTTTAAGCCCAAATGTTTTAAATATTGAAAAAAGTAATATTAAATTTTTTCTTATCCTATTTCTTTTTAGTTTTTTTACAGCTCTCCAAGAAGTTCTTGAAAAATATTTAATGCATTATGAATATATTACTCCATTTCATGTAGTATTTTATGAAGGATGTTTCGGATTATGTTTTGTTTTTTTTATTTTTTTATTTTGTCTCATTTACAATAAAAAAGCATTAGAAGATTCATTTTACCCTTGTTTAAAAGAATTTATACACATTGATTTACTTAATTTTTTTTTATTTATATCATTTGTTCTTTTAAGTTTTGGAGCTAATACTACTTTAATGTTAACAAATTTTTATTATTCACCTTCTCATAGGAGTATAAGTGATTCTATTGAAATTTTAATTATTTGGATTAATAATGTTATTTTTGAATTTCCCAATCTCCTATTAATTATAGTAAATTTTATTGGTTTTATATTTATAATTTTTGGTGTCTTAGTTTATAATGAAATTCTTATTTGTCATTTTTTTAATTTAGATTCTCAAACTAAAGTTGAAATAAGTTTAAGAGGTGAATCAGAAGTTAATAAAATAATCGACGAACAAGATGAAGAAAAAGGATACTAATAATTATTATTTTTAATTTATTGATTGTCAAATTTACATATATTTATTTTTTTATAAATTAATTAACAAAAATTTAAATGTCTAATTTTATATAAAATCCTTCTTAATTTTTTAATATTAATTTTAATCAACCATGAGAGATATAATTAAATATGCTTTTTTGAGTTTTGAAACAATTATTATAACAAAGAATTTAAATATAAATAAGTAAAATAAGAATTATTTTAATTCTATTTTATTATTGAATCTTATCTATTTTTAAATATTTTGTTGTTGATTTATTTTATAATGAAAAAAAATTATTTCATTAAAAAAGCAAAATTTTTTTACCTATTGGTAAAAAAAGAAGATTTAAAAAAATTAAATAATTTAATTTAAGTCTACAATAAAGGCAATATTATTGAAGAACAAAAATTTGTTTTAAAAAATCTCCTATTAGTAGGTTAATAGTACATATGATAAAAACTGTTATTATTGAATGTTCTGAAGAATATAAAAATTTTATTTTAAAGAATTAAATAGTATAAAATTGCCTTATTTTAATTCTTTAATATTAAAGGGGTTATAAAATTCATACTATATAAATATTCATATATAAGAAACTTATATATATATTTTAAATTTTAATTTTTTTTTACAAAATTCTATTTATGTAAATACTTAATTTTATGTTTATTATTTTATTTTTAATTTTTTATTGAAGAAAAAGAAATAAAATTTAAAATTTTATTATGGGAGGAAAAAACGATAAAAAAGCATATGAAATTCCCTTAAATACAGAATTAAATGATGACATTAAAAAAACAATAAATATAATAGAAAATCCAAATGAAATCGAAAAATTTCAAAGATTAATTCATAAAAATGTAAAAAACAATATTAAAAGAAGTTATTTCAGAGAAAATTTTGAAGATAAGGATAAAGCCATTAATAATATAACATCATTAATAAATTTAATATATACTAAAAGAACAAATAAATATTTAAAAGATAAAGGAAATATGACATTATATGAAACTATATTTAATTATGATATAGTAGAAAATCAGGGAGAAAGATATAATCAATTTACAAAGAATATTGTAAATACAATGAAACTATTTATTTCAGGTGAAAAAGAAAATAATATTGAAAAACCAAATAATGATATATCAAATGATAATAACAATGGAATTTTTGAAACATTAACATTAAGTATAAAAAACCAAAGTATTAATTCTGAAAAAAGTGAAACATTAAGAGGACAAAATAATATGAATTCATTAAGAACAAAAAAAAGTAATCCTTATCAAAATTCAATTAAAAATAGTATTAATTCAATAAGAAATAGTCATAATTCAACAATTGATAAAAATAATTATATTATTAATGGTAATAATAATATTAATTCAAGTAATCAATTAATAAATTTAAATCCTTCATTTAAAAATCCAAATTTTAATGAAAATAACTTAAACATTAAAACAGAAAATTCAATAGAAAGTATAAATTACAAGTCAAATTTAAGAGAAGGAATAATTCAAATACCAAAATCAAATAAAAAATCAAGAAGTATATCGAAAAAAAAACATAATCAAAATCCAAAAAAGAAACCTTTAGTAAATATAATTCTTGACATAAGAGATTTATATAAACAAGATAGGATGGAAAAAAATACAGAAAAATTAGTAAATTATAAGAGTAGAAGTCCAAAAAATTCATATTTTAGAAAAGATAATATAAAAAATTCAATAAATGAAAATGAAGAAACTTTCCTTGATAAAATTGATAGATATAGTCAACCTAATAAATTAAAAAACGAAATAATTCATAGTGAAATATGTAAAAGAAATACAAAAGGAATATTTAAAGTTTCACCAAATAATAATAATGTAACATATAAAATGAATGCAACAAAAAAAATTAAATAAACATAAAAATTATAAAATAATATTTTTTAATTATTATATTAAATTTATTTTCCTTTAACATATTCTATACATTCTTCAAAGGAATTTTTAAATTTTATAAATTCATAATTATTACTAAAAGGAATTTTTGCAGTTCCTAATTGAATATTTCCTAATTCATTAAAATAAATATACCATATTGTAGCAATTGTTTTATAATGTTTTTCTTCACTTTCAATTTTACTTATATTAGATATAATAAATCCTTCAACAAGTTTATATCCTCCTTGATTTCTAAAAACCATAACACCTCTTTTATTATTTTTATCTTTTGATATTTCTACAGATAAAAAACCATTTCCTTTTGAAACATATTTTTTTGTTATTCTCGAAAAAACATAAAAATTTTCTATATAACTATTATATTTTTTCTCATAATTTGAAAAATCTTGTGAAACTAAAGGTTTTGGTTTTTCTTTTTTTGGCATTTCATCATCTTCTTCATTAAATAATTCATTTTCATTTTTTTCTTCTTCATTTTCTTCTTTTTTATTATTGCTTTCATTGAAAAATGAATTTATGCTTTTAAAATCTGAAAATGTTAATTGAGGTTTTTCTGTATTTGAAAATAAATTTCCTGTAAATTTAAATGAATCACCTTCTTTGAATAAATTATTAAATAAACTTTCTTTATTTTCTTCTTTTTTTTCATTATTTTTATTGTTTGAATTAAATAAATGTGAATTTCCAAATATAGAAGTTGAATTACTATTATTTAAATGTTCAAATAAACTTTTAGAATTTCCAAATATAGATGTTGAATTATTATTATTTATATTTCCAAAAATAGATGATGAAGTATTATTATTTATATTTCCAATTAAAGTTGAAGGATTAGTATTATATGTTTTTATATCAAATATACTCTGAGTATATGATGTTAAATGACTAAATAATGATTCTGTCTTTTTTTCTTTGTTTTCTTCATTATTTTCTTTTTTATTTTCTATTTTACTATTTTCATTGTTTGAAATTAATTTATTTTGATTTATTTTTCCACAATTAATCTTATCTTTTTTTTCATCATCTTCATCTTCAGATTCCATAGTAATTTTTTGAGTCACCAATTTTTTAAATAAATTTATATTTCCGCCATTTAATTTTTGAATTTCTTCATTTTTTTTTTCTTCCTTTTTTTGCATTTTTTCAATTTCTTCTTTACTCTTTGACATTTCAATATATTCCTATTAAGAAAATTATAAATCTATTTACATTATCTGATTCATCATCTCTTTGAGTTCTCTTTTTCCAAAGTAAAGAATTTTCCATTATATAAGATAATAATTTAAATATTTTATATTGCTATTAATAATAATTAATATTACAATTTATTTTTTTTTTAAAAATTGAAAATCAGTCAAAAAATGAAAGAAGAAATCAAATTAGAGTAAAATAGCTTTAACTCTATAAATAATTTCTATAGAAATTATTTCACTTTTTAATGGTAAAAAGAATAGTATAATATAAGTTAAAAGTGTAAATTTTTTGTTATATGTCAAAAAAAAGTTTTTATCAAATTTGGTTAATTTGAAAAAAGATATAGATATAATTATTTAAAAAACATTGAGCAATTAAGAGAATATTTGAAACTAAAAATAGTAATATATTTAATTGTGATAATAATTCTCTTTGATATATACATTAAAAGAATAAATGATAAAGATGTTAAATTTAAAATATTCCCCTTTAAATATTTATTTAAAAAGATCTTTTATTCTTATATGAAATATATTCCTTAACTTTTAAGTGATGACAATGAAGAATTAACCATTGATGTGATTCTAAAGAAGTTTATTTAATTATTTTTTTTAATGATGTAATGTAGTGATTGACTAAACACTCATTATTAAATAATTTTTATTTATAATTAAATTATTTCTATCATAAAATCTGATAAGGATAAATAAAGTAGTTTTTACTTAATAATCATTATATTATAATTTATAAATAATTTTAACAAAACAATCAATAAAATATCTTATAAAAATAAATATTTTTAATTATAACTGAATAATAGTATAATATTAATAAAATTGAAATTAAAAAAAAATAAAAAAAAAATGAGAACAACAAAATTAAAAACATTTTCGAAATATAAATGTGATGATAAATTAAATATTTATGGTTCAAATCCAATATCAAAGAAAGGCTTGAATTCAAATTCAACAAAAAGTAAAAGAAATAATATGAAAGATAAAAATTTAACACAAAATAAATATAAAACATCAGAGCCTCCTAAAAGCTTAAATTATATGTTAAAATCTTATATGAAAGATATTGAAAAATTAAAAAAAAAAGATTCATTTCATAAAGTAAATAAAGAAGAACCAATGATTGATATGAATGATTATAATAATAAAAAAGAAGTAATTGAAAAAATATTTGAATCATATGAACCCTTTTTTGAAAATGATGATTGTGTTGATCCTTCTTTTTTCTTAAGAATTTTTCCAAAAGATAAAAATGAAAAAAATAAAAGTATAAAGAATGAAGAAAATAAAGAAGATTATAATATGAGATTAAGTGGAGAAGAAGAATTTAAAAAAAAACAAAAAGAAAAAGAAAAAAAAAGAAAAGAAGAAATTGCTAATAGAATAAAAAATGCAAATGCTAAAAAAATTCAAAGAAATTATAGAAATTATAAAAGAGAAATAGAAAGATTAAATAAAATAGAATTTAAAACGAAAGAATCGCAAACTAAAAAAATTCAAAAAAATTATAGAAATCATAAAGAAAGAAAAAGATTAAAAAAGATAAAAGAAAAAACACAATTAGCAAATGCAAAAAAAATTCAAAATAATTTTAGAAGTTATAAAGAAAGGAAAAGATTAGAAAAAATAGAATCAAAAAGAAAAGAATCAAATGCAAAGAAAATACAAAATAATTTTAGAAATTATAAACAAAAGAAAGATAGAGAAGAAAAAGTTAAAAAAATTCAAAATAAATATAGATCATATGATAAAAAGAAAAAAACACCAAAATTTAAAAATGAATTTTTTGGTGGTTGGGATGAAAATGAAAAAAATTTAATGTTTTTATATGCTGATAAATTAAATAATGAGGAAGTAGAAGAAATAGTTTCTAAAGTTTATTCAAAAGAAAAAATGGATATTCAAATAACTAAATATTCTATTGACCAATTATATAATAAACACATTATTTATAATAATAAAATAAAATTTAATGAAGTTAAAAAAAATAAAAGTGAAATTGCTCAAAATATATTTAGTGTTATGAATGGAAATGATCCACTTGATAAATTTAAAAGTTTCAATGAAAGTGACATTTTTTCTAGTTATAATCCTTTTGGAGTTGATAGGATTTCTAAAAAAGATTCTTTTAAATCATATAATTCAAATAATCATAAATTAAGATATTTAGAAGAAGAAGAAAAAGAAGAAGTAAAAGTATTTGATCCTAAAAAAGAAGAAAGTATATCTAATACAAGTCAAATAAATAATTCTCAAAAAAAACCAACTGGAATAAAGATAAATAATAATAAAACTCCATATGGAAATGATAAATCTAATAATGGATTCCCAAATGATAATAATAATAATGGATTCCCAAATAATAATAATGGATTCCCAAATGATAATAATAATAATGGATTCCCAAGTAATAATATTAATGATGCATTCCCAAATGATAATAATAATAATAGATTCCCAAGTAATAATATTAATGATGGATTCCCAAATGATAATAATAATAATAGATTCCCAAGTAATAATATTAATGATGGATTCCCAAATAATAATAATAGATTCCCAAGTAATAATATTAATGATGCATTCCCAAATAATAATAATGGATTCCCAAATAATAATATTAATGATAGATTCCCAAATAATAATATTAATGATGAATTCCCAAATGATAATAATAGATTCCTAGATAATAATACTAATAATAGATTCCCAAATGATAATATTAATAATGAAAAAGATTCATCAGAAGACTATCCTGCAGAAATATCATCAAAATCATCTCATAGTAAAAAAAATAATAATAATATACAATCTTCTACTCTATATAAAAATAATAATAATCAAAAAGAAGTAATAAAAAATAATAAGAGTAATGTTGAAGATGATTTTCCAATAACTAATAATAGTAATTTAAAAAGTTCTGGTCAAAGAATTTATAATAATAATAATCCAGAAACCCCTTCTCATAGTGGAAATAATTTCAAAGAAACCCCAGGAGTTAAATTTTCTCAAAATTCAAATAAAATTAAACAAAGTCAAAATTCTGAAAAACAATATGAACAATTTGATGTAAGAAAAATAGAATCAGACATTATTTAAATTTAAATAAATAAAAAATTTTAAAAATCCACAAAATTAGATTTCATTAAAATAAATAATATTTAAATTATCTTTTACAAAAAATTAAATAAAACAAGAAAAAAAAAAATAAAATAAAAATATAATAGATTTAATAAAATAAAATATAACTTATAAAAAAAATGTTCTATAACTCCTATCGTACAACAAAAGCAGCAATGCGTGAGCGTAATTCTGCAAAATTAAAAGGAACTGGTGAAAGTATAATAAACCCAAGAGAAAGATTATTAAATATTCAAAAAAGAGAAAGATTAAAAGGATTACTTATAACAAAATTTTGCAGAAAATATGGAATTGAACATCCCGAAGAAATTTTAGAAGGTGAAGTTGAAAAATTTTTAAATGGACAAAAATTAACTGAAGCTGATATTCAAAGATTAGATGC
>JAJJLU010003855.1:0-27267 GCA_023807065.1 Isotricha intestinalis
TCATATAAATAATCAAAACAAAATATACCTAAACAATTAAAAATTTAAGCCATGAATTCATTTCTAAATAGATAATAGTTTTATTCATGTATTGAAAAATTCAAATAATCATTTTTAAAATATAATTTAAAAATTGAAATATTTTAAAAAAGTTAAGCATTGTCAATACTGAAAGTATTAAAAACAGTGACCCATGAATGAATTAATTATTTGATGAAATAATTAGTTTAATGAATGATAATCAAGGATTTACTCAAAAAAAATAGATTAGATATTTTCTTTTTAATAAAATAATTAAAATGATTTAGATAATTTTTTATTGTAAAGATATTAAATATACTTTTTTTGAAAATTTGAATGATAGTATAATAGATAAAAAAATACTAATGAAAATTACAAAAAAATAATAATATAAGATAATATTAATTCAAATAAATAAAATATTTACAAAAAAAATAATTATTTTAAATATTTTTAATATAATCATTTTTTATTCATTCTTTCCCTGATAAAAAATATTTATTCATAAATAGAATGAGTGATAAAATGCCAACATTAGATGATCTAATAAAAAGTAATGAAGAAAAAAAAGAAGAGCCAAAAGAAGAGCTAAAAGAAGAGCCAAAAGAAGAGTCAAAAGAAGAGTCAAAAGAAGAAGAACCAAAAGAAAAAGTAAAAGAAGAGTCAAAAGAAGAATCAAAAGAAGAAGAACCAAAAGAAAAAGTAAAAGAAGAGTCAAAAGAAGAATCAAAAGAAGAATTAAAACAAGAAGTTCCAAAAGAAGAATCAAAAGAAGAAAAAAATGAAGAAGAAGAAGGTCCAAAAGTTGAAACAAAAGAGCCACCAAAACCACCTCGTGAACCTGAGCCTAAAATTCCTTCAGATTTTTACTCCCAAATATCCGAATTAAAAAAATTAAAAACAGAAGGAAATAATTTAATAAAATCAGATTTAGAAAAATCAATAGAAAAATATGAAGAAGCATATAAAATATCATCAGAATTAATTCCAAAAGCATATAAAGAAAAAGATTATAACAAAGAACAATGTTTAGAAATAATATTATTAAATAAGCAAATAATGTCAAATTTAGCTTTATCATATCAAAAAAAAGGAGAATATGAAAAAAGTATTAATTTAGATTTAAAAATAATTGCAGCAGACCCAAATTATGATAAAAGTTATGCACGATTATTTACTAATTATATGAATATTAATAAACCTCAAAATGCAGTTCATTTTGGTGGTTTATTGAAAAACAAATTTTCTGATGAAACTAAAGAAAAATATAATGATTTATTTCCTAAAATTGAAGAAGAAGAAAAAAAAATTCAAAAAGAAATTGATGAATATAAAGCTAAACAAAGAAATGAAACTATTAAAAGTGTTTTAAAATATATTATTCCTTTACTCGTTTTAATTATTGCTGTTGTTGTTTATTTCTTAGTCTTTAAAAAAAATAGTAGTAGTAATGAAAGTAATTATAGTGTTAATAATATTTCTCGTAATGATTCAACTAATTTAACAAATGATAATTTAAACAATATTAATGTTACTTTAGATAATAATACTGAAGTTGATTAAAAGATGACGTAATCTTTTAATTATTTTTATTTAAATAAAAATTAAAAAAAAAAATACTAATAAAATTAATTTAAAAATGATACTTTAATTTTTTTATTATATTTTTGATATAAATAAATATAAAAAGAAAAATAAGAAAAATATATATAAAAAAAATGTCAGAAATATCAATACCAGAAGGAACCTTATTACAAATCGCAAATAACATATTAAATTTATTAGAATATCCTTCAGAATTAGAAAGAGAAGAAGATTTATTTTCAGATGAATTTTACATAGCAATAGTAGGTAATTTGATAAGTGATAGAAAATTTGACATTCAACCAGGAAATACAGAAAATGAAAAAGTAAAAAGTTTAAAACAATTAGTGGATTTACTTAGTCAAATAATAGATATGGATCTTTCTCATATAGATCCAAAAGGAATTATAATTGAAAAAGATAGAATAAGTGCAAAATGTTTATTAGAATTAATTGAAGAATTAATTAAAGCTTTAATAAATGAAAATGAAGAAGATTCTCAAATATCTGTTAAAAATAATTTAAGTGAAAATAATAATATTAAAAATATATCTGATGATAATATTTTAAGAGGAAATAGGTTTAAAATTGATAGTGAAAATTCAGATAATAAAATCCATGATAAAGATGATGAAATTGATATGGATAAAATATTAAGAGAACAAAAACATTCAAATGAAAAAAAAAATGAAACCAAACAAATACAAAAATCAGATATAAATAATATAAATTTAAATAGTGATAATAATATAACAAATACTAATTTAAATGTGGAAAAAGAAAAAGAAAATGAAAGTATTTTATTAAATAGATCCTGTTTTGAAGCTTTGGAATTTGAAAAAATATTAAAAGATGCTCAAGCTAAAGAAAATGGAGAAGATTCATATGTTAGAAAAACATATAGTCAAAATGATATTAGTAAATATGAAAGAGTTTTAGCTGAAAATGAAGCTTTAAATCAATTAAGTAATGAAAATATTAATTATGAAAATGAAAATGAAAATAAATTTAATGAAGCTCCTGTTATGAATGTTAGTAACATTAGTAATTTAGATAATTCAGTTAAAAAAAATGAAAAAGAAGAGACTGATATTCCTAATTTGATTGAGAAAAAAAATAATAACGAAAAAAATAATAATAAAAATATTTATGATATTAAAAACTTTAATGAATCTAATTTAAGTGATAATTTATTTAATGATTCTATTAAAGCTTATTCAGTTCCAAATGAATATATGAATAAACCAGAAATATCAATTTCTGCTTCTGGAGATATTTCATATTTAAATGATAATAATGAAAATAAAAATGTTATTGTTGAAAATAGTAGTGCAAAGAAACAAAAAACAAAAGAAACTTCAAATAGTAATATTAATATAAGTGGTGATTTATCAACAAAAAAAAATTCAAATAGAAAAACAACAAATAATAATATAAAAAATAATAATAATAATAATAATAATAATAATAATATTAAAACAAATTCAAGTGTACGTGAAGAAAGTCAAAGTGATATTTCTAAAAGTTCAATCAATTCAATGAGGAAAAATTCAACAAGAGAATCAAAGAAAAAAATAAGTGATAGTAATAAAAAAGATAATAATAATAATAACAATAAGAATAAAAAAGAAATATTAAATACTTCATCATCATTATTAGAAGAAGTTCCATTAAGTGATGAAGAATTTAAATTTGAATTAATGAGAGAATTAAGGAGATTATATGGAAATGAATTTGAAAAAATATTTCCAAAAAATAATAAAAAGCAAAACAACGAAATTTTAGAAATAATGTTAAAAAATATAAAAAATGCTAGAACAAAAATGATGAGTTCAGAAAATAAAATTCCAGATCCAGATGATTTATTAACAAGAGATTTTATGCATCGTTATCAGAAAGAATTACAATATATAATAAATTATTATAAAAATCAAAAAAAAAGAAAAAATTATTTACAAGAACAAGCTTTAAAAACAATAACACAAAATATACCAACAATGAAAAAAATACAAGAAATATATAATAAAAATATAGAAAGTCAAATTGAAAAAAAGAAAAAATTAAGAGATGAAAAAAATCATCAAAATCAATTAAAATTATGTAATGAAATATATTCAAAGGCATTAGAATTTGAAAAAGAAAAATATATTGAAGAAACAATGAATGAAAATAAAATTAAACAATTAAGAAATGAGGCAAAAGCACAATCTATGATGGAAGTTGAAAAATATTATACAGATAAAATTGCTATTTTAAATGAAATTTTAAGAAGAGAAAAAAAAGAAAGAGAAAATGCACATAAAGCTCAAGTTTTATTTTTAGAACAAATTAGTAGACAAAAAAAAGGAGAATTTAGAAAACAAATTGATAAAATTCTTCAAAAATACGATGAAGAAGATAAAAAAAATGAAATGGAAGAAAATAAAAATCAAGAACAAATAGAAAAAATTTTAGATACATATAAGAAATAATATTGGAATTTTTTTAGTTTTTTTATTTTTAATTTTTATTTTTCTTTATTTTTTATTTTCAAATTTATTTAACTTTGTAATAATAAATATTATTTTAATTTATAAATGCAATTGTGAAGTCTTAATTAAATAATTATAATTGAATAAAGAATAAATGTAACTTTAAAAAATAAAACCTTTCTAAAGATTAATATCATTAAATTTTTTTCAATTCCTATAATTACAAATAAAAGGATTATCATTATCCTTGAATATATTTTATTTCTGATAACATTTAAATTTGAATTTTTATAAAATATATTTAAATTTGAAATGAAATTTTTAAAATTTAATCTGAAATTAAAAAATTATCTAATAATAAAAATGAATATTTTTTAATTTAAGAACTATAAATTTGTAAACTAAATTTTTTGATTTATGTTATTTTAAAATTTTTATAAATACAATATAGGAGAAAATTGGTCTTAAAAATTTAGAGTGGATTTAAAGAAATATTTTAATTTTCTTATTTTTTCAAATTTATTGTAAAATATTTTAATGAATTTAAAAATAATAAAAATTCAATATTGATTATTAGAAGAATCTGTTTCTTCTCTTTTTTTCCAATAATTAATGAAATCATTTAATATTTCTTCTCCTTCTTTAAAAGGAATTCCACCAATTAAAGGTAATTTCAAAAATTCTATTTTTTCTTTTGATTGAGTAATAAAAAAATAAAAAGATCCATCAGTTTTATCCTCCATAATAATTTTATCAATTGAATATAAATTTAAAGTTATTTTCTTTCCTTTATAATCAACTTCAATATTTTTATTATCTTTATTATAAAAAATAAAAGAGAAATGATTAATATTATCTCTCTTATAACAACAACAAAAGAAAATTTGACAAAAAAGATTAATCATTAATCCTAAAAATGCAAAAAAAAGGAGAAAAATAAAGTTGAAATGAACAAAAAGAATAAGTATAATTGTTAACATGACCACAACAGCATAAATTATAAAAGGTAAAGCAAATTTTAAAGAATGACGTTTTGTTATTATTCCAAAATTTGTTCTAAAATTTATTTGTTGTTGATTTTCTAAGAACATATAAAAATTTGGATTTAAAGTAAAATAACCGTATTTATTTATATGATTTTGATTTATATTTATATGATTATCTTCTTGATTTATTGGAGTTGGAGCATTTAAATCTTCATTTTTTGTTGGATAATTATTGATTAAAAATGGTTTATTAATATTTTGTTGGTCATTCATTTTCTATAACTAGATATAAATTATTCAATAATTTAAAATTTTAAATCAATTTATTTCAAAAAAATGAAAGGAACAAAAAATCAAAATCCACAAAAACAAAAGACAATAAATCCAATAGCAATAAAAAAATTATATTTAAAGCAATATTCAAAAAACCCAAATTTTTCAAATTGGGAACCAAATGAAAAAATAATGGCATTAAGTAATAGATATGGATTTTTAGGAATATTAAATTCCGGTTTTAATTCTGAAGGAGAAAATACTTTAGAAATATCAATTCAAGATGATTTTGATTTATTAATAAAACAAGAAAATGGTTTTTCCTTATTTTTTTGGTTGATATTAGGTAAACAACAAAATTATTTAACAAGATATATTTTAAAAAAAGGAACAACAATAGATGAATTAACTCCAACAATAGGTTTATTACAAAATAATACAAATTTATTTATTAAAATAACATCATCAAATAAAAGAATAGAAAATTTAATATCAAATAAAAAATTAGAACCAAATAAAATATATTCAATATGTTTATCAGTTAATTTTGATATTAATGAAGATATATCAGAAATGTCATTATATATAGATGGAGTATTAGATTCTCAAAATTCAATTCCCGGAATACCTTCTTTTAATAATGGAAATATATTCTTAGGAAAACCAGATATTACTTGTCATGGATTTAATGGTATAATATCAGAAATAATGCTCTGTCCAAGAAATTTAGAAGAAAATGAAATAAATGAAATATATAATAATTGCATTAATTATTTTAATGAAAATCAAGGTGAAAGTTTTCAAACTGCAATTGTTTTTGAAAATAAATTTCAAAGAGGGGTTTTATTAGAAAAATATATGAAATATACTGGAAGTAAACCTTTTATTATTGATAATTTAGCTTTAAGTAATTATGAGTTGAAAGAAATTGTTAAAAAATATGATGAAGAAGAAAGATTAATTGATGAAGACAATAATAATATTATTAATGAAGACCCTAAACAAATTAAATTAATGGAAAAAATGGATAATATGTTAAATAATAATGATGAATTTATTATTGTAAAAAAAATGTATTTAAATGCTAAAACCATTTATACCATTCTTTTTCTTTGTAATAAAGGAGAAGATTATATGGAAATTAAAAGAGTCATTGATGTATTTGAAATTTTATCTGAAAATTTATTATTTAATATTGATTATGATTTTATGTTTAGATTATGTAGAAATTTAAATAGTATCAGCATTGAAGACAAGAATTTTTTTTCTTTAAGTATTTTTTTCCAAAATTTAAAACAGATACATGATATTTATTTTCCAGATGAAAATATAAATGATCCAATAGAATATGAAGAAAATAATCAAGAATCAATTAAACAATATGAAAATTTATTAAAATCAACTCAAGGATTTAAGAATGTAATAGATGAAAATGAAATGGAGAATAAAAACTTTAGAATATGTAATATAAAAGAATTATATCAAAAAAACAATAATAATAATCAATCAAATAAGAACACAGATGATGATTTTTATATAACAAATAAATCAAAGAAACCCGAGAATTTGAAAAGACCAGAAAGTGCTCAAATATCAATGGACAAATTAGTTGAAAAAAAAATAGAATATGAAGATTCAAAAATAACAGAAAACGAGAATGAAGAGAATGAAAATATAAACACAGAAAATAATAATAATAAAGTAAAAGAAAAAAATGAATATGACCCAGAATATCCAGAAAATTGGTCAGAAGGGAATTTTGAAGTAATAATAAATCATTGTTATAATTGTCACGAACATAAAATGACAACAAGGCATTTAGAATTCCAATTTATAGATAAATTTAATGAAATAGGACAAGCAATAAAAATGGAATTTCCTAATTGTGATGTATATGGAAATTATGATAATTTAGAATATTTTGGTCAATTTGACGTTTATGTTAGAGGACTTGGTCCTTTCTTTGATGAACAAGGAAGATTTTTTATTTTTAAAAAACAAAAAATTGGAAGATTTCCTAAAATTAATGAAATTATTGATAAATTAATCACTCTTTCTATTGTTTATGGTGGAAGTATTAATATGGAAAGTGCTCAAAAACAGTTTTTAAAAGAAAATGAATTTAAAAAAAGTAAATTTTTCCATGAATTACCCGCTTATTATAGCGAAAAATGTGAAGAAGCAATGAATGAATTTAAAAATGGAGGAGATAAAAAAGATAAGAAGAAAGTTAAGTGATTTTTTTTAGTTTTTATTTATTCTTTTTGAGTGGTTTTTATTTTCTTTTAGGTTTTATTATTCTTGATGATAATATTTTTTTATTGTAAATTTATTTTATTTTTTTTAATATTTTTTTATTTATTATTTTTAAATAATTATTTTGAATTTTAAATGAAAGGAAATAATATTCAAACAACAAAAAAGAATAACAATGATAAAAATACTAATAAAAATAATAATAATAGAGAAGAACAAAGAGGAGGAAGAGTTTGGAAATATTTAATACTAGGATTTATAGTCCAAATCTTAGGAACTAGATTAATAAAATATTTTAAAAATAAAAATTCTGCTCAAAACCTTCCTTCAGTAAATAATATATTTACAAATGAAACTAAATTTGACATAAATTTCTATTTATCAGATTATGATGATTATAGACTTTTAAAAAATAAAAAACCAATATATTCAATATTAGATAGGAAATATTGTTATTTTGGTGAAGATATAGTGAATGAAACAATATATAATATTCAATTAAATATAACATACAATATAACAAAATTACTAAAATTAAAAAATTTAAAAAACGCAGGAATATATTTATTTTCAGAATTAAAATTAAAAAATGAAAGTGAATATAATAATCAAATACAAAAATTAAAAGTAGATCCTAGAGAATATTACAAAAGTCAAAATATATTAAAGTATATATCGGATTTAAAGAAATTATTATTAAATTCTCAAATAGATGAGAATATGAGTCCCATTGAAACCGAAGCAACAAAATCAGAAAAATCAACAAATACATTAAGTGGATTATATTATAAGCCAACATTCACATTTTATTTTGTAAAACAAAATCAAAAAGAAAATATAATTAATTTCCAAAAATTATATATGATGAAATTTCCAGTTCATGTTAATTTAAATCAAATGAATTATTTCCCTCTAAATGTTTTAACAGATTTTTGGACTTTAAATAGTGAATTATTACCAATCAATAAAACAGAAATGTTCAATTTTACTATAAATTTAAATTATGGCTATATTAGAAGTTATTTCTTTAATCAAATGTTAAATATTCAAATTAATAATAAGGTTATGAGCAGTTATGGTATTGATGGAGTTCAAGATATGTTAGTTGAATTATTAAAAAATAATTCTATTCCTTATTTAATTTTATTAATGACTGTAAATATTCTACATACTATTTTTTCTGGTTTTGGTTTTAAAGAAGACATATCTTATTATAATAATTTAGAAAAATTAGACGGAGTATATACTAAATATATTTTTTTAAATATATTTTCTGTTTTTATTTCTTTCTTATATAATATTGTTCAAGGTGCTAATTTTTTAGTTATTTTTGAAGTCTTTGTTGGTTTTATTATTGAGATTTGGAAATTAAAAATGATATATAATATTTCTTTTAATAAATTTTTTCCTTTTATTCATTTTGATTATAAAATTAAATATGAAATTAAAGAAGCTGAGAGTTATCAAGATTTTGCTGTTTCAATGATGATAAAATTTTTATTAATTCCAATTGGAATTATTTATCTTATTTATAGACTTTATTATTATAAATCTTCTAGTATATTTATGTTTATTATTGAATATATTTTTTTCCTTTTAAATATTTTTGGTTTTATTTTATTAACACCTCAAATTTATTTAAATTATAAATTACAAAGTGTTGAACATTTACCTTTAAAAGCTTTTATTTTTAAATTTTTAAATACTATTATAGATGATTTATTTGCTTTTGCTGTTAAAACTCCAATTTTATATAGGATTTTTTGTTTTAAAGATGATGTGATTTTTGTTGTTTATCTTTATCAAATGTGGATTTATAGACATAATAAAAGAAGTGAAATGAATAAAATAGATGATGAAAAAAAGAAGAAATAAAAAGAAAAATTTAAATCAGTTAAAAAGAAAAAAAAAAAATTAAAATTAAAATTTATTCAGAGTCAAAAAAATTTAATTTATTAAATAAAAAATAATTATTTAAATTATATAATATTTTCTAATTTATTTTTTATCATATTATTCAATAAAGATGAATAATAAAGAAGATAATTCTTTTAAAATGTATAATGATGAAGAAAGTAAAAAATTAAAAAAAAATATGACAGATATATTAACAAATGTAAATTCCCAATTAAAACAATTTATGGAAAAATATAAAAAAAACCCTAAATTACAACCTGAAATAGATTCTTTAATATATCATCATCCTATTTTTGACAATAAAAAAAACGTACAAAGATTATGGTCTTTAATAAAAAATTCAGGTGAAGAAGAAAAAGCAAAATTAGAAGAAATTAAGAAAAAGTCAAAAATGCACAGAGAAAGACAAAAAGAATTAAATAAAATAAAAGATTTTGTAAATCAAAATTATTTGAAAATGTTACCAGAAGGAGAAAATAAAATTAAAAAATTACCAGACCTAAAAGAAGAAAAAGTAGAAGAAAATTCAATGAAAAAAGAAAAAGAAGAATCAAAAAAAAAAAATCCAAATATAATAGCAGATTTTACTAAAAATGAAGAAGAAGAAAATAATAATACAAATAATAATAATAATATAAATAAAGAAGGAGAAGATAAAGATGATATAATAATAGAAGATATTCCAAAAACAGAATATTTATCTAGAAAACGTAAAAAAAACAAAAATAAGCTCCCAAAAAATGAAAGTCAAGAAAAAGGTAATATAAATTTCTATACATGTTATATATGTAAAACACGTTTTACAACAGATAATATTCATAAATTTTATTCTAATTTATGTACAAAATGTGGAGATTATAATTATTCTTTTAGAACAATGAAATTAGATTTAACAGGAAGAATAGCAATAGTAACAGGAGGTAGAGTAAAAATAGGATATTATATAGCTACTCAATTATTAAATTATAATTGTAAAGTTTTAATAACTTCTCGTTTTCCAAAAGATACTTTATTAAAATATGAAAAAGACCCAAATTATAATCAATGGAAAAATAATTTATTAATATATCCAATTGATTTTAGATTATTTGAATCAACTGT
Organism: Isotricha intestinalis; assembly: GCA_023807065.1. Lineage (NCBI taxonomy): Eukaryota > Ciliophora > Litostomatea > Vestibuliferida > Isotrichidae > Isotricha > Isotricha intestinalis. The sequence continues at coordinate 10,610 of JAJJLU010003855.1, forward strand.
TAAATTTGTTCAATTTATTAATGATAATTTTCCTCATATTGATATATTAATTAATAATGCAGCTCAAACTATAAGAAGAACTGCTGCTTATTATAAATATTTATTACCTATAGAAACTAAAAAATTAAGTGAAGAAGAAGAAAAAAAAATAATAAAATGTGATTATATTAATTTACAAAAGCAATTAGATTCAGAAAAAGAAATATCAACATTTTCAATAGAAAAAGAAAAAAATGCTTTAATATCATTATCAAAATCTCAAAACAAATCAGATTTAGAAATATTACCTTTATCAGTAATAGCATCTCAAATAAGGATAATGGAAGAAAAAAACCAGCCAATTAACACAATTATAGGAAATGATGGTCAACCATATGATTTTTCCCAAGGAAAAAATTCATGGAATTTAGAATTAGATGAAATTCCATTTCAAGAATTTACAGAAGTTCAAATAATAAATACTTGGACGCCATATTATTTATGTATTAAATTAAAAGATTTAATGATTAAATCACCATATAATGATAGATATATTATAAATGTAACATCTGTTGAAGGAATATTTAATCATTTTAAAAGAACTTCTCATCCACATACAAATATGGCAAAAGCTGCTTTAAATATGTTAACAAGAACTTGTGGTGATTATTATAAAAAATTTGGCATTTATATGTCTAGTGTAGACACTGGTTGGGTTAGTCCAATGAATGAAATTAATAGATTGTTTGATAAAAATAAAAAAAATGGTTATGAAAAAGAATTTACAAATATTCCTTTAGATGAATTAGATGGAGCTATGAGGGTTTTGCATCCTATTATTGAAGGCGTTGTTAATAAGAATTTTTATTATGGGTGTTTACTTAAGGATTATAGGAAATCTCAATGGTAATTTTTTTTCTATTTTTTTGGAGTTTATGAATCATCTTTTTAGATTTTTTTGTTATTATTTGGTTTTTACCATATTTTTCTAATAAAATTTGTTGATTTATATTTTTTTATAATTTTTTTTAATTATAAAAGCTTTTTTTCCATAAATTAATAATAATATAAATAAATAAATCATCATATTGAAAAAAATAATATTTAAAATAAACTTTTTTTTATTCTTGTGTATTACTATGAGAATAAATATCACTTTTAACTCTTTTAAAGCTTTTATGGCTTCTATGACTTCTATGAGAATCAATAATTTCAATAATGTTAGGGACATCACAAAATATATTTAAAGCTAAATATTGGGCAAATTCTTCATATAATTCATTAATATCTTCAATTTCAAAATCAAAAATATGAACATCAGCATTTCCTCCAAATTCTCTAGGAATCATATCTGGTTTAATTGTATTTGATAAAACAAATCTATAATTTTTATTATTATGGAAAAATATTTTATTAAAAACATCAATTTTATGTAAATTTTCTTGAAAAGTTAAATTTTTTTTTAGTAAATTAATATTATAATTTACAATATGCATTATATTTAAGGATAAAGGATAAATATTATTTAAAAAATTCATTAAATAAGAAATTAATTCAGTATCAGGTTCTTTTGTTTTGAAATTAATAATAATATTAAATTTATCATTTAATTTAAATTGATTGTTAATCAACATAGGATAAACAATTTCAATAATAAAAGTAATATAAATAGCATAATCAATATAAGAAATAAACTCAATATCAGCATTATAAGGTTCCATAAAAAAATTTAAATTTAATTGATCATCATAACCATAAACATAACAGCATTTATGTTTAATTGTCTTTATCATATGATACAATTTAAAAGGGAATTCTTCACTTAAAAAATTAATTCTTTTAATAACAATATGAGAAATATTAGTAATATCTTCATTTTCAAAATTACAGGCAACATATTTTGAAATTAAAGGAAAATTTATTTTTTCAAGTTCTGTTTTAGGATAATTTATTGAAGTACCATATATTGATCCTATTCTATGATAAAAACCTATTGTTGCTGAAAATATTTTTTCCATTGTTAAATTATTTGGTAAATCTTTATAATATGAATTTTCTATTTGTTTTATCATTCTTTCTCTATTTCTTCCTATATTTACATTTTGTGGAATATATTTTATAAATATTGTTTTAAAAGTTGACATTACTCTCAAGTAATCAGAATATGTATCAAATTTTAAAATATTATTTTTAGTAGAATCTTCTTTTTTTTTATTAAATGAATTTGTTCTTTTTAATGTTATTAAGTTTCTTCCATTTAATTTTGATGCTGATGTAATTTTTGGAACATTTGGAGCTTTTAAAGTTTGTTTATTTCCCATTTATTCAAAAATTAACTGTGGAATAAAATTAATGTATTTTTTCAATTTTTTTATTTTTAAATATATTATTATTTTTAAACCATAAAATTTATTTAATTCTCATGAAATAAATTAATTTAAAAGAACTTTTATTTTATAAATGATGAATTTTAATTTGGGTGACTTTTTGTGAGCCTTGTCATAGTTACTCTGACTTTATTTAAATATAAAAAATATATATTTAATATATTATTCTTTTTAAAAAAAATTCATTTTTATTACACCGAAAAATAATTTAATATAAAGATTATTCAGTTATTGAATATTAAAAATCTTATTTAGCTTTTTTCAAAAAATTTTTAAAATTTATTGATATTTATTCATTTTCTCCATTTTTTTCAATTATTATTTTTATAACTTACTAAATCATTCATTTGATTTGAATTATTTATATTTTTTCTCCCAAAATTAGGAATCATTGTTCTTTCAATAATTATCTAAAGTAATTAAAAATTATCTTAAGATAAATTTCCTTTGAAAGTTTTTTATGAAAATATTATTTTCTTTGACGCTCCATCCCATAAAAACTTTTCTTATATTATTACTATTATTGACTTTATTTTCTCTTATATTATTAATTGAATATATTTTTTTTATTCTTTTAAAATTTTTATCGTTCTTTTTTTCTTTAAATATTTTTTCATTGTCTATTTCTTTTTTAATTCCTCTTTGTTTTTTTTATATATAAAATTTTATTTCTTTAATTCTTTTTCATTGGTTCATATCTCCAAATTCTGTTATTAAATTTAATTTTTCATTTAAAATATTCATTTTTTATTTTGGATAATACATTAAATGAATTATTAAATATTTTTTTATTTAAATTTGGTAACTTTATTTCTTTCATTGTTTAAATATTATCAATGATATTTTTTCTTTATATTTTACTAAATAATCCTCAACCTATTCCTTAATTTTAAAAATTTTTAATTTATTTTCTGAATTTCATTAAATAGAAATTTAAAATATATATTAAATATTAAATTTATTCTAACATTTTTGTTTTATTAAAAAAAAATATTTAAAAAAAATATTAATATTTTTTAAATGTCAGAAAATGCTTCTTCAAATTCTATTGACCAAAAACCAACAAATATATTTGAAAAATATTATTTATCAATTGAAGTGACCAAACAAAAATTAACAGAAAATATAAAATCATCAACAACTAGTCTTTCATCAGTATCATCAAATAATATAAATATAACAAAATCAAATACATTCCATTCACTTTTAATATATTGTATAATACCATATTTATCTCCAAAAGATTTAATAAACTTTAAATTATGTAATAAATTAGTAAATTCATTAATAAATTCAAAAGCAATTATTCAAAGTGTAATTTCCTATTCAACAAAATCTTTTAATTCACCAGAAATAAGATATAATATTTGGTCACATTATTTACAAATAGAAAAATATAAAAAAGAAATATATAAAGGAAAGCAATTTATTAATGAAAATAATAAAGATGAAGAATATTATAATGAATTAATTAAAAAAGTAGATTTAATAAAAAAAAAAGACGAAATAATAAAAAAAGAATATACAGAAACTCAATTAAAATTTGTTTTAGATTCTTTAGATTATGTTCAAAGAGATGTAGATAGGACATTTTATTTAGATTATTTTACAAAAGGAAATGGAAAAAAAGAATTAAAAAATGTTTTAGAAACAATGAGTATAATAAAAGAAAACATAGGATATTGTCAAGGAATGAATTTTATAGTTGGAGCTTTAATATATCTTTTTCAAAATGAAATAAAAGCTTTCTTTGCTTTTAATTGTTTATTAAATTCATATGAATTAAAAAAACTTTTCGCTTATAATACTCCAGATTACGCTATTAGAGTATATCAATTAAATTATTATGTTAAAAAATATATTCCTAGTGTTTATTATCATTTTAAAAAAGAAGATTTATCTTTTGATTTATTATATTCTAATTGGATTATGACTATTTTTTCGAATTATTTTAATATGAAAACCTTAGATTTTGCTTGGACTTGTTTTTTTATTGATAAATGGAAAGGACTCTTAAAAATATGTTTAATTATTATATATGATTTGGCTGATGAATTAGTTAAATGTGATTTAGTTGGTATTAGTAATTTAACTAAAGAAAGTGATTTAAAATATCATAAAAATTTAAAAAGAAGTTATGATTTATATACTAGAAAATTTAAAATTAAAAATTCAGAATTAAAAAAATTAAGAGATGAATATTATATTAATTTAGCAACAGAAAAATTAGAAAAAACGAAAAAAGAAGTTGATAAATGGGATGAAGATCAACAAGAATGTTTAAATAATTATTTAAAAGAAAAAGAAAAAATTGACATGAATACTAAAAAAGATATTGAAAATTATAAAGTAATGATGGAAGAAATAAACAAAAAATATTTAATTTCTTTTAAAAAGTATACTAATCAAATGAAAATTATAAATAAATTAAAAAGTAAAATTGATGTTTTAGCTACTGAAAAATTATCTTATGAAAATATATTTTCAATTTATAAATCAGCAGTTAATGATATTTCTAATAAAATTAGTTTAAAAGAATTAAAATCTGATAATACAATAATCAGTAAAAACTCTAAAGAAAAAAAAGAAGAAGAATATAAAAAAGAGATTATTGAAAAAGAAAAGAATAAAATTATTGAAAAATATCTTCCAATTGTAAGTGAATATGAAAAAGAAAGTAATTTATTATATAGAAAATATGATATTATTGATAAATATAAATCTGAAATTGATAGGATTAAAAATGAAAAAGTTAAAAGACAAGAACAAATGAATGATTATTTTTTCCTTTGTGAAAAAAAAGAACAAGAATTGTTAAAAGTGTTAGTTGAAAAATTAAAACTGAGTAATAATTTTATTAAAAATAATAAATTCTAATTTTTTAAATGTTGATACATTAATAGAATAAATATATAATATATTTAAAAAAAAAAATTAGATTAAAAAGTAAATTATATATTTAAATGAATTAAGTTTAGAAATTATTAAAAAAATATTTTGTTTATAATTTAAGATAATATATAATTAAATAATTCCTAAAAATTTAAAAATATAATTAAGATTCTTTAAAAATTTTTTTGATGATTTAGATTTTAATTTAGAATACGATTTTACTGAATGAATTTGAATAATTAAAAATAAAGTAGAGTTATTTATTATAAAATATTCTGAATATATATTTAATAATTTATGATTCATCAATTATTTATATTAATGATTAGGAATTTTTTTCAAAAATATATTAATATTTATACAATATGAGAAAAACTTTTTTATTTAAAGAGTTAAAGTTTTTATCCGAATATATTTTCTTCTTAAGTAATTCAAAAGTTTTAAAATAACATCTAAGCCTGATTCTTTCTAAGATATTCAAAATATTTTATCTTTATATAAAACTTGTTTTATATTATTATTATCATTTATATTATTAATTTTTCATTGATATGGTTTATCAAAAATTATATGATTATCTCTTAAAGAAGATTGCCTAAACTATTAAAATATAGGACTATTTAAATTTTCTTGTCCAATATATTGATAAATGAAAAATCTTCTTTGTTTTAAAATATGTTAGAAAAACAAATTATCTTTAAATTTTATTGGGAAAAATAATAATTTATATTTATTGTTCTGAATATATTTGGATATTAATTTATATTTTAAAATTTTAGAATTATAGTTATGAAATAATAATAATAAAATAATTATAAATAGAAATTAAAAATATAAAAAATATTATAAAAAGAAATAAATACAATATTTAAATTATTAAATAATTTTGTTTAAATTATTGTTAATTTCTTAAACAATATTAAATAGAAAATGTTTGGATTTCATATTCAAGATCGCTTAATTTCATTTTAGAATCAATAAAGAATTGAGTAAAATATTCAATATCATTACTTGCAATTATCCTAGAAAAATCATTTTTTTCACAAGTTTTAATTCCAATGAAATTTTTAAAAGTAAAAGAAACTTTCATTCTTCCTAAACTATTATTTTGACATCCTAAAGTAATAATATTTTCTGATAATAAACTTTTTAAAAAAAGAATACTAACATTTTTTTTCTTATCTTCAATGATTTCTTTTTTTTGAGAATATTTTAATAAAATTTTATTTAATTTATCATTTATTCCTGAATTTAAAGCATCTTGAGACTTAATTATAAAATCATTTTTACAATGAACAGTTAAAGTAAAATTTCTTGAATTACGACAATATAAATTTTTATCATAACCTAAATTTTTTAACCAATCTCTCATATTTTTTTCTCCAGTTGAAAGTGAATCTTTAAAATAATTAATTAAACCTTTTTCACTTAATCCACCTAAATAAGAAGAATAACTTTTAATTATATTATTAAAAGCAGTTTCTTCTATTTTATTTTTAGTCATATTTTCCATTAATAAATTAAATTCTTTATAGTCTAATTTTGATTGATTATCTATATCATATCTTTCAAAAATATCTTTTATAGTATTAATAAATATTTCTGATAAATTATTTCTTGAATCTTTTAATTGAGTAACATTATTATTTAATTTATAAAGATAACACCCACTTGTTCTTGGATAAATTATATAATTTCCATATGGTAAATCAATTTCCATTTGAAGAGAAGGACAAAATGCAAAATCTAATGTTTGAATATGAGAAATTTCATTTGTTGTTTTATCATATTTAATTATAGATAATGATATGTCCATTTTAGGCTTTCTTGAATTTTCTTCTTTTAATGAATCTTCGTCTTGAAAAATTGATATTATTAAATTTGAATTTGATTGAAGTTCTAATATATAAAAATTATTGGAGATAATATTGTTATTGTTTATATTTGTTTTTATAAAATTTCCTTTTAATCTAATTTCATTCCAACGATAAGCATAACAAATATAAAAGCAATTAAATTTTTTTCTAAAATCTTCAAAATCTAATATTATAGTTCCATTAGAATATGATTCTTTCAAATCAGGATAATTACTAAATAAATTATTTTCATATTTGTCAATTTTTTCTTGTTGTTCTTTATTATATATAATTCTCCTTATTAAAAAAAATTTTTTTTCTAATTTATCTATTACCTTTAAAATAGAATAACCAATATAAGGAGAAATATAAGATTCTTCTTCTTCCTCTTCTTCTTCTTTTTCATTATTATATTTATCATCATCATAAGCAATAACTAAGTAATTTTTATTCATAATATAATCATAAAGTTTATAATATAAATTATCATGATTTCCTATTTCATTCCTTAATAAAAAAATACAAGGGCAACCAGTTAATAAAAAAAGAAATTCAGAAATTTCAATATTATATATATTATAATAAGCACCATATATTTTAGCCAAAGCTTTTTCTAATAAAAGTATCCAAATTTCAAAGGAAGAAGAATGACTTACAAAAGGATTGCCATTTGGATAACAAGGAAATAAATCATCTATTACTATTTTTTTCCAAATACCTTTAACACATAATTTTAAAATATATATCCCATGTTTACTTATATCATCAGATATAAAGAGTCTTTTTATTAAATTTGATTTTTCTGCAATGCAACTTAAGGCACTTACAAAATTTGAATCTGCTTCATTTTCTTGAATAATATCATTTGGTTCTGGATTATCTAAAATTATTTTTGATAAATCATTTTTTTCATTATTTATTAATAAAAAATTTTCTGGTCTTTTCCAATGAATCACATATTCATTTAATTCTGGTGAATCTTTATATTTAGAAAACATTGAATTATAATTTGGTGGAAATTCATAATCTACAAATTTTTCTATTTTTCTTTCATCTAATAAATTATTTAATTCAATAGGGGGCATTAATTCTAAGGGAATATTATTTAAGTGTTCATAACATTCTTTTAATATTTTTTCATTTTTCTTTACATCATTTTGAATAATATTTTCTAAATATTCTCTTGAGAGATTTTGAAACTTTAAAAAATGATATTTTGGAGTAAAAGACCAATTTGGAAACAAAGTTATTTTTACAAATTCTTTATTATCAAAGGGATTTAATTTTAAAAATATTAAATTTGAATTTTGATTTTCTATTTTATTTTCTATTTCAATATTTTGAATATTATTAAATGAGATTTCTAATTCTATGATTTTCAATAATTTAACTTCAATTCTATATATTAATATTCCTATTGCTTTTGGATTTATGGAAGAATTTATGAAATTTTTATGAATATATACTTCTGGGATTATTTCTTCTACATTTGACTGCATTTTTATTAAAAATTTTTATTAAATATTTAATTATTTATAAATTAAAAATATATATTTCAACATTTTTCTTTATTAATTCATTAATAGATAATATTTATTTAATTTATTATTTATTTACCAATTAAAAAAGAAATCTAGTATTTTATTCCATGTTGTAGTATTTTCTGGAATAAACTCATTTATAGTTAAATTCCTTTTGTAACCTTTATTTTCTTCTTCAGGAAAATAATTATTCATATTTCTATTTTCATGGTAAACATTTGAAGGTGATTTAAAATTAGATTGTTGATAATATTGATTATAATAATTTGTTTTATTATTACTTGGAATTTTTGTAAATGAATTCATTGAAGATTCAAAATTAGTTGTATTATTTTCTTGATTAAATGTACTTTGTTCTTTAAAAAAATTCCTTTTAGGAGGATCAATATTATAAGGTGATTTATTATAACTGGAAATAGAATTAATTGAATTCTCATCATATTCAAAATTTTCCCTCATTTAATTAAATATACTAAAATTCATAAGAAATTAAATATTGAAAAATAATAAAATCAAGATAAAAATGGAACAACATAGACAAATCAGATATCATAATTATAGTAAAAATCATCAAAATAATAATGGTAATAATTTATCTCCAGAACAAAAATCTAATAATATAAATGATAATATTTCGAATCCTTTAATAAGAAAAGAGAAAATGAATAGATTAATAAATAGTATAGAACATACAATTCATTTTTTTAAAACAACTTATCCAATTTTAAATACTAGTTCTTCATATAATAATGATACAATTGATAATTTTAATACCAGACAAAATCAAGAATTAAAAAATTTAAATTCTAAATTAAAAGAACAAATTTATGAGTTAGAAATGAAAAAAGAAAATATAAATAGAGATGAAATAAAAAATAAAATAAATTTCTTAATTAAAAAAAATAAAGAATTAAAAAATTTGAATTTTAAATTAAAACAAGAATATTATAATTCAAATCAATATGAAAAATTATCTAAAAATAAAAATAAATTAATATCAAAAATTAAAAGAATACAAATTCATCTAAATGAATTTATTTCAGAAGTAAATTCATTATCAACTCATACTTCATATAGTAATATACAAAATACAAATCATAATTATATAAATTTAAATTATAAAGAATCTTCAAAAAATGAAGAAAATTATAATTTAAACGAAGGAGAAGACATAAATTTTACAGAAGGAGATAATTTATATACTTCAACTGATGAAAATGAACCAAGTAATCAAATTCAAATTTCATTAAAACAATTTGAAATTCCTTTAAAAGAAACACCTTTTGAAAATAATATTGAAACAAATTTATCCTCTAATATGAATAGGAATTATAATCATAAACAAAATAATATTAATGTTGGTAATAGAAAAAATATTAAAACTGGTTCAATTAATCTTTCTAAAATTGGACCTAAATTGATTAAAAATTTAGACTCAAATAGAAATTTAAATTATAATCAACAAAATAAATCCAATAATAGAAATAATAGAAGTAATGGAAAAATATCAAAAAAAAATTTCAAGTGAAATAAATAATAAATGAGTTTGGAATATTATTGAATATATAAAGTTAGATAATGAAAATTTTTTACTTTAATTTGTTTAAATGTAAATTTAATAATTGAATTTTTCTTCTTTAACAATAAATTTTTTTTATTTATTTTTTTTAACATGAATTTAAATTTTAATATAATGAAATCTTTTAAAATTATTCATTAAAAATATGCTTTTAACTTTATCTCTGTCCGAAAAAAAAATCAGAAATTACTAAAAACTGTTTAAATCAACCATTTTTATTAATAAAAGAACAAAAAGAACCTCTTCTTTTATTTTTTATGATTCAATATTAATTTTATTAATCTCATTGATTGAGTTTTATCTTAATATTTAAAAATACTAATTTAATATTTTTTTCAAAATAGAATAATTATTTATTAACTCTTGCATTCTTATATATTTTATCTTATTCCTGAATCTCCTATTAATAGATTTTATATTTTCAATCATTTTATTTGTTTTTTTATGTTTAAATAATTTTTTAAAAGTATATTTTATTTTTGATGATTTATCAAATTTATAATAATTTTATTTATTATTTATTTTTCTTTTTTTGATTGATAAAATATTTGTTTAATTAGGAAATAAACAAATTTTATCTGATAAATTCATTTCAAACATGGTAATATGATGTTAATTTTTTTCCTTTTTCTTGAATTTGTTTGTCCCAAATTGATAATTGTTTTTGATAAAAATTTTTTAAAACATCCATAATAACATCTTTTAAATTTCCTTTTTCATGAAATAAACATTGGAAAAATTCTTTGAAAAATTCATATAAAATATAAAAATATTTAACTTGTAAACCGTGTTTAATTCCAATATCTAACAAAGAATTAATATTAGTATAAGGTAAATTAGTTAAGACCATTAATGATTCAAAAGTTAAATTGAATATTTCTTTTGCAGGAACAATAAATCTAATACTTATATCATCAGGAATAATTTCATTAGGAAAAATATTTATTAACATTTTAGAATTAAATTCAACAATATAACAAATAAAATGATCTAAAATTTTAACAATTTTATATTTGGAATTTAATATTTGATCTAAATAACTTTCTTCTAATTTTTTACTAATTTTATTTATTCTTTCTTCAGTATTTTTATCAATATCTAATTTTATACATTCACTTAAAACTCTTTTAGAATAAAAATTAGGTATTTTTTCAATATTATTTTTTGGTATTTCTTCTTTGGAATTATCAATATGAATAACTGAATCTTTTTTTGAAACTTCAGATTGAACAAATTCTCTTGACATTTGAGTTATTTTATTTAAAGCTTCATTTATAAATTCTATCTCTTTTTTATCATTTGCCATTCTATTTTTGAATTGAAATTCTAATACTAAATCAACTATTCTTGCTTTTGTCCCTGCTAAAAAAGTTAATAATGTTGATTGTATCTGCTTTAAAGAATAACGACACTCTTCTTCTTTATTATTCTTTTCTTTTTCTTGATTTTCTATAATATTTGCGTTATAATATATCTTTAAATTTTTTATTCTTTCATAATTTAAACTTTTTATTTCTTTTTGAATTGATGAATAAAAGTAAAATAAGAAATTTTTAAATTGTTTTTCATTAAAAATTGATATTTGAAAATTATTTAAAACTAAAGTTAAATCATTAGAACAAAAATCTTCAAAAGTATTATCAAGATTAAAAGTAAATTTTGAATAATAATGAACTAAACAAGCAGAATATAAAATTATCATTTTCTGATTTTCTGTTAGCTCATTATTTTGATCATTATTAAAAATAACATAATTTGAAGCACATATTTTTAAAATATCTAACATTTGGTTATAAACATTTTTTTTTATTTGATGAACAAAATAGTAAATTTCGTAAAATTCACTTATTTCTAAAGAAAATTTTGAAAAGTAAAATATTTTCTCTTGTTCTTCAATTATTTTATAATTTGATATAATGCTATCATGAAAATATTTTAATGTATTTGATAATTTTTCTTTAAGTGATTCCATTTATTAATTATTTATTTTTTTGACAAAATTATTTTTGTGATAAATAAGAGTTCTTTTTTTTTTAACTTGGAATTTATATAATAAAAAAAATTAAGAGTTTTTTTGGTGAATATTAAATTAATTAAAATTTTTTTTTGCGATAAATCTTTTATATAAAAAAGTAAAAGCTAATTTTTATTTCAATTTTGTTAAAAGTATATTATAAACCCTAAATTAATCATCATTTGAATTTATTTTTATTTTTATAATATCTGTATTTCGAAAATAAGATTCTTCAATTTTTTTATTAATTTCTGATAATCTCTTTTCATATTTTTCTTTATTTTCTCCATCTTTAGTATATTCAATCATTCTTCTTACTTTTATTAAATCTCCATTAATTTGTTCTTGTTGTGCATCCAATTGTTTTTTAATACGATTTGATTTCATTTCATTAATGTTTGAAAAATTTTCTTTTTCAAATTGGTCTAATAAATAATTATAGTTATTTATATTATTTTCAATTTTTCCCAAATAAAGTTCTTCTTTTGGTAATATAGTACTTTGACTACATCCCATTAAAAATTAATTGATTTTAAATTTATTTGAAAATTAATAATTTAAAAAAAAATTATCTGACAAAACCAAAATATAAATAATATTTATATTAATTTTTAAATAGTTCAAAAACTGCTTCGTCTATTTTTCCATTTGTTTTTATTAATGCTTCATTTAATTCTTTATCACTAATATTACCTAAATCATATGTTTTTCTTGCATTTTCAATTTGTTTTTTAAATTTTATTTCAATATTACAATCATTTTTATTATTTGATGATTCATTATTATGAATAATTTCATTATTTTGAAAATTTATTTTTGATAAAATATGATCCCATTTCTTAAGTTGTTCATTTGTCCTTATTTTTAATAAAGGATGAGGATGATTTAATCCTTCTTTAATTTCACAATCATTACAATAATATAAATTACATTCATAGCATTTATATACTAAAAGATTTATTGGATTTAAACCACAACCATTACACTTTAAATTAAATATAATTATATTATTATAATTTTGTGTTTTTTTTAATTTTTGTTCTATTATTTGAGCAGCTTGAATTAATTGAGGAATTTCTATATTTTCTTTATTATCATTATTGATATTTTTTTTATCAATATTATCTATAATAGGTTTTTTATTATAATTTTCAAAACCCTCATTTTTATTTGAAATAATACTTTCCATACTAGGAAATTTAGTAAAACTTTCTCTTAATTTTTCTTTTAAACTTTCTTCACTTTCATCATCATTTAAGGCAATTTCAATAGTTGAAACTGTTTTATTTTTCACATCTTCTATAAAAAATTTATAATCTTCTGAATTTACGATCATAATTTGATCACCTTCACAATCAATATAAAAAATATTTACATTTAACATATTATTTGGGACACCTAACATTAATGCTAATTGACTTATAAATTTTTCATAATTTTCAGGAAGTGTAATTAATTTTTTATCATCATAAAATTTTAAAGTAACTTCCATTTTTAAATATTTAATGTTTATTATTCATCAATAAAAAAAGTATTAAATTAAAAGTTTGAATTTTTAATAATAATAGAAAAAAATACGTTAAATAACACTATATAAGTAAAGTAAATCTATTTTAAATTTTTTATAATCTGTGATTCTTAAAATTAATACAATCTATAATTTCATTTTTTTCCAAAAAAATAAAAAAGATTATTTTATCTTAGGTAATTTTAATATTTTTTTTTCTTTTTTGTTCTGAAATGATTTTTGATACAAGATAAGCATTTTAAAAAATATTTTGAAAATAGATTTTTGATTCAAAAGATAAATGTTCATTTGGAGAAATTAATATATAATAAACAATTTTCTTCTGAATTTTAGTTAAACAAAATTCAATATATAAAATAGGAAGTAATGAATTTTTATCTAAATTTTCATAAAATAAGTAATTTTATTTTTTTGTGATATAGTTTAAATTGAAAAGAAAGATTAAAAAAATAAAAAGTAGATATAGATTATGATTAAGGTATATGAAGTATAGAAATATAATAAAAATCTGGTAATCATTCACCCTATACTTTTGTTTTAAAGAAGATATATATAAGAAATGTGTATTATGTAAGAAAGAAGATAATAATATTAAACATGTTATAAATGAATGTGAGATAATGAAAGAATTAAGAGATATATTAAAGAATAAATTAGAAGGATTAAATGTAAATTTATTAGAAAGTATAGAATATTTTTATTATTCTAAGAATTATTCAATAAAAAAAGAAAAAGGATAATAAAGGAATCAGAGAAATTAAAAAATATTTATTCGATAATTATATATTAAATTTGGAGAATATAATAAAAAAGATGAATAAGATGATACTTGTAATATTTGGTTAATATAAATATGAGTAAGATACTTGGATTTCTTTTTATTCTTTTTTTTTCATTCAATCAATATAAAATATAAGCCTCTTGCCGGGCTTTAACTAACTAACTAAATAAATGGAATCATTGATAATTACTTATAATTAATTTTTTAAAAATTTAAATATAAATAATTTTTAAATATTATTTGAACATCTTTTAGGTTATACATTAACATTTTCATTATTCTATTGAAATGAATTTCAAGAATAATTATCTGGAAAATTTTAAATATATTAAAAAAGAAAAACAAACAAAATTATAATAATAAATTTTATGGAATATGAATAATAATTTAAGTTCTCATTTAAGAAATATTTATTTAATAAATAATTATTTTTTTTTAAAATTTTAGGTGACATTAACAATTAAAATCAATCCTGTTTTATAAATGATTATTTTCAATATATTTTGGATATATTAAATCTTTTTTAAAATTTTTTATTTCTAATTATAAAAAAATTAGAAATGAATTTCAATGTTATTTTTTTTCATGCTTTTATATATATTTAAAGAAAGATTTAAAAAAATTGATTTTCTTTTAAAATAAATTTATTTTTTTTACAGTCATCTTTTTATATCCTGGGGGAAATCTTTTTAAAATCTTTTCAAAAAGGATTATTGTATAATTTTTTTGAATGATAATTTAATTAAATCATCTTTTATTTCTTCTTTTTAATTCTATTTATTACTTTATAATTGTTTTCATCCATGAAATTATTTATAGTTTAAAATATATTCATATATAATAATAAATTATTTTGAAGTGATAAATTTTTAATTAATCTTTAACTAATTAAAATATAAAATAAAAAAGATTTATTATCTTATCCTTGAGTAGATAAATTTTCCTCTTCTTTTTTTTTCCAATAATTAATAAAATCATTTAATATTTCTTCTCCTTCTTTAAAAGGAACTCCCTTAGACAAAGGTAATTTCAAAAATTCTATTTTTTCTTGAGATTGATTAATGAAATAAAAAACTGAATTTTCAGTATTATCTTCCATAATAATTTTCTCAATTAAATCTAAACTTAAATTAAATTTATTTTTCGAACAATTAACTTCAATATTATGAGTTTCTTTATTATAAGAAATGAAAGATTTAGAACAACAAACTCCAGTCGAGCAAATACCAGTGACAACGAATCCAACCCATGCTATTATAGGAATTGGAAAACAAGCACCTTCAGTCACACCTGTTAAAACTCCTCCTACAGCAAAAAGAATAAAAAAAAATATTATAAATATTATGTTTGTTACTGATAAACCATTATTTCTTGTTTGAATCATTATTTTTTGTTGATTTAGTAAATTCATAAAATGATTTTCCTCAATATAAAAATATCCATAATTATTTATGTGGTGATCTTTTATTGGGTTATTATTAATTTCGTTTTCAGAATAATTGTTTACAATAATTGGTTCATTGATGTTTGGAGGAAATTCCATTTTTATTATTTATTTATTAATTTTGATCACATTTAATTTTCATAAAAAGGATTTAATTATTTAATTTAACAATTATTAATTTACTATTTTTATAACACATTAATATTTTTTATTTTTATTCAAATTCATTATAATAATTTATGTGTGAATTATAAACAATTTTTTTCTTATTAAATTCTTTTTATTTTATGTAAATATCTTAAATATTCTGATAATTTGTATTGTTGAAACATCTTCAAGATTTTTACAAAACAAATGAAAAAAATATAATATAAGGAGGAACGTTTAAGAAAGTATTTCAGTGATTTGATATTAAAAAATAATTAATTATAATAATTGAAATAATGTTAAATATTTAAGTATAATTTAAATTATATCATCTAAAATTTATAAATTAAAAAATTTATTTATATATAAATTAAAAGATAAAGAAAGATCTAATTATTTACCATAATGAAAAAAAAGAAGAAAAAATAAATGAATTTGTATATAAATTACTAAATAAAAGTTCTATATAATAATTATACTTAAAAAAAATAATTTAAATTACATTCAATA